>VDFB02320622.1:0-43439 GCA_007258455.2 Sequoia sempervirens | reverse complement strand
GTTTAAAGTTATGATTGATAATGTATGTTATAGATTAACAAAATTGCATTTTAATAGAACTTATGAATTACAATTGGAAATCCATCTATGTTAGAGTTCATTCATATTAAGGTTCACATACATTACATTCCATGAGACTATATTTCTTTGAAGAGTTTTTTCAAACAACTCATTTCCTTTTCTATTTTACCACATTTTTCATACATGTCTACCAATACATTTTTATCAAACACTCAATTTGAGAATACCCATGATTTCAAGCTCTGTTGAATGAATTTACATTTGACATTATTTTGTTTTTTGAACTCATGTAATGAAGTGGGCAGCTGATTTTTATTTCAAAAGAAGTTAAAATTAATGAAAAATGGATACAACTTAATGAAATATATGTCATGTTACAGTGTTCATTCGAAAGTAATATAATCATCTTGATAAAAATCAATGTCACTCAATGTTCATTCAAGCTTAATAACATGCAAAAGGTATAAAATAATCTTGAATAAGAATCACTATCTTTCAACCATAGGGGTTTGATGCAACCTTCAAACAAAGTCCTTACAACTGAACAAGATACATGTTCATTAGATTGTTCATGTGAAATATATAAAATAATCACGATCAACAATTAAGACATCACTCAACCATGACGCAACCATTAAACAAACCAAATACAACTCCATGACATGCATGTTCTTTGACCTTCGACATGCAATTCATATTATCGTAATGCACAACAATGAATGTTGATAACCATAATGCATCAATAAGCAAACTAGGAATAATATATGGGTATTTTTACACTAGGAATGGTCCTCTTTTGCACCCAAACATGCTGAATCACTCTAAGCTACATTGGACCGACAATTTCCCTTAAGAGTCTAAAGTGCAAAAGGACAACAATCTTTGGTGGGCTATTACCTGGAAACCGTTATGCTTACAAACTTTTTTCCTCAAGCTACAGGATCATATTGCGATCTAATTCAATAACCTCTCTCATTTTTTGCTATCTCGAAAGCGTTTTCCTGTGGTGATGAGTTTTTAGTTGAGGAAAAAGTTGTCAAATGCAAGCAGTGTAAAGTTGCAAACTAGTGCAGCTTTTAATCTGCAACTCATATGACTAGATGGATTGTTCCAACACATCCGGATGGGTACGTTTACGCTAGGAATGGTCCTATTTTTTACCCAAACACGCTGAATCACTCTGAACTACATTGGACCGATGATTTCCCTTAAGAGTCCAAAGTGCTAAAAGGAAACAATCTTTGAAGGGCTATTTTTTGAAAACCGTGACACTTATAGACTCTTTCTCAGAGGCTATGAGATCATGTTGGGACCCTCTACAATAACCTCTATCAATTTTTGTTATCTCAGAGGTGTTTTCCCATGGTGATGAGTTTTAGTTGAGGAAAAAGTTGTCAAATACAAGTAGTGTAAAGTTGCAAAGTGGTGCAACTTTCACTTTGCAACTCATACGACCAAACGGGCTGTTCCAACACATCCAGATGGGTACATTTATGCTAGGCATGGTCTTCTTTTGCACCCAAACACACTAAACCACTCTAAGCTACATTGGAGCATCAATTTCCCTTAAGAGTCCAAAGTGCTAAAAGGAAGCAATCTTTGAAGGGATATTTGTTGGAAAGCGTGATGCTTATAGACTCTTTGTCTGAGGCTATGAGATTGTATTGGGATACTCTACAATAAAATCTCTTGGTTTTTGCTATCTCGGGGGCGTTTTCCCCTGTGGCAAGTTTTTTAGTTGAGGAAAAAGTTGTCAAATGCAAGTAGTGTAAAGTTGCAAAGTGGTGCAACTTTCATTTTGCAACTCATACGACCAAATAGGTTGTTCCAACACATTTGGATGGGTACGTTTATGCTGGAATGGTCCTCTTTTGAACCAAAACACGCTGAATCACTTTGAGCTACATTGGACTTGTGATTTCCCTTCAGAGTCCAAAGTGTTAAATGGCAACAATCTTTGAAGGGTTATTTCTCAGAAACCATGATGCTTCTAGAATCTCTGTCTAAGGATATGGGATCATGTTGGGACCCTCTACAATAACCTCTCTCAGTTTTTTCTATCTCAGAGGTTTTCTCGTGGTGACAAGTTTTCAGTCGAAAAAAAAGTTATCAAATGCAAGCAGTGTAAAGTTGCAAAGTGGTGCAACTTTCATTCTACAACTCGTACAACCAAATGAACTATTTCAACATGTCTGAATGGGTACTTTTATGCTAGAAATGGTCCTCTTTTTCACCCAAAAATGTTGAACCACTCTGAGCTACATTGGACCGACGATTTCCCTTAAGAGTCCAAAGTGCTAAAGGTAGCAATCTTTGAAGGGATATTTTTTGGAAAATGTGATGCATACAAAATATCTATCTGAGGCTATGGAATTTTGTTGGGACCCTCTACAATAACCTCTCTCATTTTTTTCTATCTTGGAGGTGTTTTTCCATGGTGATGAGTTTTTAGTTGAGGAAAAAGTTGTCAGATGCAAGTCGTGTAAAGTTGCAAAGTGGTACAACTTTCATTTTGCAGCTCATACAGCCAAATGGACTATTCCAACACGTCTGGATGGGTATGTTTAAGCTAGGAATGGTCCTCTTTTTCATCCAAACATGTTGAACCACTCTGAGCTACATTGGACCGGCGATTTCCCTTAAGAGTCCAAAGTGCTAAAAGGAAACAATCTTTGATAGGCTATTACTTGGAAACTGTGTCAGGTAGAAACAATTTGTCTAATTCTACAAGATCATGTAGGGCCCCTCTACAATAACCTCTATTGGTATTTGATATCTCTAAGGTGTTTTCTTGTGGTGTCGAGTTTTCAATTAATGGAAAAAGGGTTAGATGAATGCGATGTAAAGGTTCAAAGGGGTTTAGGGTTCGTTTTGTTCCTCGTGAGTAAGTGAAAAAGTGATTCATCTTCTCAAATACACTTAAGTCATGAAATACACACATGAATACAAAGTATACGCATGAAAACATGTAGGTCGTAAAGTACATTGGAATACTCATAAGTGACAAAGTATACACATAAGCTATAAAGTATACACTTGAATACACGTAAAGTATACACAATATGCATGATATTATCATTTAGTAATTTCTATCAAATATAGGATTTACAAAATTCTATGTAGGCATACAACAAACGGCCCTAATGCATAGTCATTTCCCAATAGGGGAAGGAAATAGATCATGTGTTGCCTTCGCGGTCGGCACAATCGTCCACAACAGTAGCATGTTGACGTTCTGGAGTGAAAAACACCTGTACAAACCATCAAGGTAGCAGTTAAACTACATACAATAGAAAAGATTCTTAGGATAACAAATATATTCTAAACAATCTAAGTGATGATGAAATGGTAATGCAAACTAAAAAAGATGCTTAGAATAACAAATCTATATTATTCTAAACAACCTATTTGATGATCAAATGGTAATGTGAACTATAAAATACGCTTACAATAACCAATTTATATTATTCTAATATGTCGCATACCTTTGCCAAAGGATCAAAGTTGTTTATTGTTGCAGTAGCTCCATGATCAATTATGCCAAGAACATCACAATATACTTCAAATGAGAAATATATATGGTCACAATAGAAAAGATGCTTAGACTAAAAAATCTAAATTACTATAAACAACCTGAATGATGATGAATTGGTAATGAAAACTAGAAAAGATTCTTAGAATAGCAAATCTATATTATTCTAATCAACCTAAATGATGATGAAATGGTTATGCAAACTGGAGAAGATGTTTAGAATAAGAAATCTATATTATTCTAATTTATCACATACCTCTATCAAAGGATCAGAGCTAGCTATTGTTGCAACAGCTCCATGATCAATCATGCCAAGAAAATCACAATATATTTTGAATGAGAAATCTATATGGTCACAATAGAAAAGATGCTTAGACTAAAAAATCTATATGAACCTTAGCAGATAAAAAATATCAAAATGTGATGAACAATATCATACATGTCCCATACAACAAATGATCTGCCACTCAAGTGTGCCTGAAGGGTCATCTCTTACCTTCAGAGTTTCAAGTAATTCTTCATGATCAACACTACTAATTGTCCATAGTTTTTTTTTTTTTGGTCTACCATGATGTCTCAATAACTTAACATTTGTTTCTATAACATGGTGCAAATACATGAGAATAGTTTTGTGTTTCTCATATTCTTCAAATATAGGTATGCCATTCTTTCTAATCATATATGTTTGCAACCAAGTTCTAGAAACAACAACTGAACCTATGTGATCATAAGTTTCTTATCAACATCTAAATATACTTAGAATAACAAATCTATATTTCATCTAAACAATCTAAATGATGATGAAATGGTAATGAAAACTAGAAAAGATGCTTAGAATAAAAAATATATATTAGTGTAAACAACCTAAACGATGATGAAATGGTAATGCAACCAAGTTCGAGAAACAACTAAACCTGTAGGATACATGAGCCCATCATCATCTGTCATCGGTTATGTTAGCTTTTTCTTTCCCTGTACACATCATGCCAACCAATAGTCGGATCCTTGTTCATTCCCTTATGGTGCTACAACTACATGGACATGTACTAGTTGTACAAGATCTGAAAGATGATCGTAGTCAAGTGAACTTTCCATTACATCTTCTAATGAGGATTATGCTACAGATAAAGGGGTTAGGTACTATGGAATCCAAGTATCTACCCAGACACTTGACTCGCACTGATCCTAATCACACTGAATACAATTCTGAAAAAAACAAGCCATCTCTTGTGTCCATATGGTCCATGCACTCTCATCTGAGCTTCGAAATGAATGCATCTTTGAAGAATCTCTAATTGTTTAATATTACCAATTTTTCACCACAACTCGATTGGTGGAACTGGCTAAACATTGTTTTATCTTAAGGTGAAATTACAAATTGAGTTTAAGTGATGTTTGCATCTTTTATCATCATTCATCAAGTGACAGTTGTGCATTTAAAAGAAGAAATGGAGTTTCAAAGTGCTATTCAAATGTTCCAGAATTAAATGAAGTACAAAATTGAGCATTTAAGCAACAAAGCATTCTAGATGCTTTCATTTATTTCATGAAAAGGTTCACATTTACTTAGCTTCATTTGATTGCAAGAATCAGAATGATATTACAACATTGCATTGAAATGCATTTTCTTTTCAAATGAAAAGCATAAAGATGAAATAAAATATCCACACAAGCCATGGATGTTACTATCACAATGCACCATTATTAGTACACTAGACTATGGAAGATGTGAAAGATAAATCACATAAGTAATGACATAATCATCATTGCCTGATTATCGATGGTCGACTCTGAATGGTGTACCTTTGTTTGCTCGAGCTCCATTGACCTATAAGAGAAAAGAGGGGGATGTCAGTGGCTCTGATTATGAGGAAACCTATATGAGTCACCAAAAGTAGTGTAGCCTACTATTAATCATACACTGAAACAATCAAGGAAGTACAAAAGAAATGAGCTGAAGGAGAAATATCATGATCATCATATCATGTTTTATGCTAACATTATTTGTTTCCTTGTGCAGGTATAGGTAAAGTCACGAAGCTGATCATTATTTGAAGACCAAGCATGTGGAGAAAAATGGGCTCCCACAAGGGTAGAGCTTGACATGCTGCCCTATTCATTGTAAATGGGCCGATTTAAAGATTACATCATCATATATTCATCAAAAGAAATGAGATACAACTGAAAGAGTAAAAACATAGTTATCTATTAAGATACTAAACGAACTGTGCATTCATAACAATCAGGTGGATATTTTTTTGAAAGCTACAGGTGAACGGTGAGTTTAGCTCACTCGATTAATTCAACTAAGTACCGTTATATCAAAGATTGTTGAATGGTTCACGTTCTCAAGCTACAGTGTTATTTGTTTATCATGATCATATATCATGCGAAGTTCAGTTCATCAGTGTTCTTTCTCATAGCTAAGGACAGTGAATAGGCATACATTATGCCTTAATGAAGAGTTTTGTTTCAATTTTCATGATGGAACAACTTGTTAAGTGGAACATAAAAATGCATGAAGAGTGTCAGGTTGAAGCCCAAATAGTGTGAAATAACAAACAGTGCATTCAAGTAATAAATGAATAACCAGTGCCAGTTTGACTGGTAATATAAATACGACATTAAGGGTTTCGAGGGGAGAAATACTTATTCCATAAGGTGTTTCTGAGGTGTTAGTCATGCATTGACACAAGCAAGCAAGGTGCAGTCCATAATAATACAATGTTTCAGTTAAAATCTCTGCATAAGTACAAAAATAGAAAGCAGGAGTTCGCAATAGATTAAATATGTGATTTGTAGTTTTAGCCATGACAATTTCTATCTCAAGAAAAACAGCATGAGTTTGATATTTAAGTAATGCAAAATGCAGATTCAAGAAGGTTTTAAATGAGCTTTATGTTTTGTCATATGGCGATATACCTGTGTAACAGATTTCTATAGGTTTCTAAATGCCCCTATGGTGGAAATGTAAGAATTTGAATGACTAAAGGAAGCCTAGATTTTACATAATTATTGGGATTACAGACTTTTTATATCACAAACAAGTTTGCATGGTAGGGTTTATTCTATTATATCTTCAAGGAGTTACAAGTATCAAGCAAAATAGACATGAACAGATTTGGAAAAGATTCAAATACACAAGATTCATTTCCAGAATAAGCAAGTTTACAAAAGCATGAGAGTTCAAACATTGCATGTCAATGATGCCTGAAGTATAAACACAAGGTGCAAGAGGAACCTTTAGAATGCAGATGTGTGAAAGTTTCAGGAAACAAGAAACCAAAATAATATCAAGTTTTTCAATGCAATACAAACAAGACGTATTCAAAATGCTATATACCCATAAGAAGGTCTTGTTAAAGACATAATTTATACAACATTTCCATGAAGAAAGCTGAGAAAATAAAATACTATGTGAATCAGGTCAGATTTTTACACATATAGTTTTGTTGTTTTCTCATATACTCACAATGGTTTTCAAATTTGCACATGGAGATCATAGTTTTCAGAAAATACATGGATCTCTAAATAAATTCGGTATTTCCTCAATCACTATTTGTTTTCCCACTTTGGAGTTTCAAAACACAACTCTGCATATTACAATTTTTAATTCACTCTTGAAGGGTTCAAAGAGTAAGCTACAGGAATGTCAAAGGAAGTCACCAGCCATGATGGGTCGAACTCATAACTTGAATGGAAAATGAATATACAATACCCACATTTGGGGTTTGTTTTTTAAATACAGAAAATGCAATTGCAGTGATAACCCATGTGAGGATTTTGTATGAGACAATAAGAAAACATAAAATGCGAATTTCCTTTGGTGGGTGAGTTTCAGAATAAGGAAAATATAGTTTTATTCAAATTCTCGTGATACCCATATGCAGGTATGTCCTCAAATATACAATAAGGTGAATTTCCCATTTTGGGTCGAGCCCAAAACCTCTAAATAATGCTTTCTATGATATGTATGTGGCGGCCTATACATGGCCATAGAATCTTAAGAAAAGGTGGTCGTACTTAAAGTAAAAGATTACCAGTTCATATTTGTGGGAGAGCACGCTGACCGCAAATAGAATATTCATTATTAAGTGCCAAACTGGAAGGGTTTTATCAATGTGGCTAGAGGGAAGCACGAAGAGCCCAAGCTTGAGGCTCAAAGTTTTTCAAATAAGCACAGGAAAATGAAATAAATGCATTAGAAGCTACCATAGTCACGGCTACAAGACCCATAATTCCTCAAGAAGTGAAGCCATAAAACTATGACAGGAGGCTCACCTTTTGCGCATAAAAAGTAATGATCCATGAACCAGCTCCCCTCCATGGAGCTCAAGTTCATGCCCATACAGGTCATCCGATAAAGAGAAAAGCACATAAATGTAAAGGAAGTCAGAAACCACCATGAACAGGTCGTGGCCTTAAGGGTTTTCTTGCTCTTTGAGTGGAGTAAAGAGCTACATTACAACAAACAAATCAAGCTTACTAGTCAGGATTCAGTTATCTAAAGGTGGAAGTGAAGACTTTCAAGCATGTAGATTCTCAGACCGATTTAAACCATCATGGTGGCGTGCTCACTGGCAGAGCTCTTTTTCTTCAAAGTGTTGAATGCAAATGAAATGATTTTAGGGTTTGACCACCGTTTTTCTCATGCCCTAATTCGACCCAACATCATAATCATCTAGAATATTCATATTCCGTCAATAGCACATGGGATTTCAAATTAGGTTAAGCCTTGTATTGTGGTTTATTAAAGACTGAAGTTTAATATTAGAGGGGGTCGAATTCGAATGCCTAGGTTGGTCGATAATTTAAGTCTTTAGGGCTTGTGTCTTGTGCCTTGGAAAAATTGAAGATTTGGTATGCATAGTGAATGCCTTATGACCTAGAAGTGGATATTTTTATCACTTGGGTTTTGTATTCTCAAAGAAAATCAATTATCTATTTAGGGTTTCTTTTATTTTTAATTGATTTTAGAGAAATCAATTGGAGCTTTTGATGAGAGGATAATTATACATTGATATTTTTATGATTTTTTGGAAAAAATCAAAGCATTGTAATGGAGAAATAAGATGTATTTCTTTTTACAAAATATTTTATAATCTTTTAATTGCAAAAATAGATGAATTACAAAATCTGCAATCCTGTAAAGCAGAATCGTAAAGCAATCTTTTATAAATTGTTTTATGATTTCTTGGTATTTTTAGCAGATTCATATTGACTTCTTCTCTTGGTCAGATTTGAGTCTTATCTTGGAGAGATAAGGTGTTTTTTCTAGCTTTTAAAGTAGATTCAGCCTATTTTTAGAGGCTTGACAGTTTGGTCATAAAAGCAGTATGCTTTTTTCTGCTTTTATGCTATTTTTGAGACAGTTTGAAGCTTTTTTCCTTGAGCTTCTTTGTGAGCTCGGATTAGGGTTTCTTGAGAGTTATGTCTTTGAAAAGACTTAGTCTTTTTAGCTCTCCTTCTTAGTTCAGATTTCGGTTCTTGCTCATAGACATTTTTGAGCTTGTGAACCCTTTTGTACTCAGTTCATACTTATTCACTCTTTCATTTTTAATATAGCAGCATAGTTCTCCTTCTCATTTCTATCTCAGTTTCATAATAGAAATTTGAGGTCTTTGTGGTTCAAATCAGAATCCCTTTATGTCTTGCTATTGTAAGTTGTGTTTCAGAATTGCATAGTTTCAGGTTGCCTATTGTATTTCATCTAGTAATCTTCATGCAAAATATTGATGGAAGTATGTGCCAGTGGGATTGTGAGATTCATTGTGATAGAAAGCTATTGTGAGTGTCAAGGTTTGAATTTCATAACTTTAAGTGAAATACCAATTAGGTTTTAGTTTCAGTCATCTTTTTATCCTTTTCCGCAGAAGTTATTTAGAATAGGATTTATCATTCAGAGAACCAGCTCACTCTAGAGATGCCTTCTTCGTTCAGATCACCCACATCTGAAGAAGGTTTCCATGTTTCAGTAGGTTGTTGAATCTTACATTCAGCAGGGTGCAAATCTATTGACAACATTTAACATTCCATTTTGTCTCCCATTGTGCCCTCCTTAACCAACCAAAATAACCTACACACTTGTGAATCAAGTGTCTCTCCTCATGATAGTGCATAAGTACACCAATCAACAATAGAACGTGCATCACTGAATGTTGCACCACCTCTGATCTTCATTTGTTTCTTAAGTAACCAAAGCTCTCTTCACACATGCACCTATGCCATCATGCTCGCCTTTTCCATTCCCAGCTTTAAAAAAACTCCAAATATGTGGTACACCCCTCTCTATATGCATCATGCTCAACCAATAAAACATGCGAGAATTCTTGAATTTCCCTACGTAGTTATCTGACCAAACCAAATGTTGAACCATTGCAATTCCTTTTTCTTGCAAGAACTCAAAAAAATATTCAAAATAGCATTGTACAAACTCAGATGAATGAGATTTATCATCACTCATGTAAAAATGGTACTCCCTGATTATCTTCCTGTCCTCTTTTGTACTATCAGGGGCATGCCTATATGTTATGTGGAAAAAAATAGCAATTTGAATAGAATTATAATATTGTGATTGAACTTCATTTTGTGGTTACAATGTGTAATTTTTAGCAAAATCAACTACAGATACAATAGTTCCAATTGGGAAAGAGTCCTTAAACATCCTGAATTGATGATCCAACCACTGTGACCTGTGGCTATGCCTTGCATACTTATAGAAAATATTTTTCTTAAAATCTGAAATAAAATCAGCAATTCTTACCTCTCTTGCAACCAACTCACATCTAGAACCCTCACCTCCACTCTTCAATGTGTATTTCATTGTCTCAAACTTATTTTCCTCAACAATTTTGTTACCAAAATCATGATCGTTGCGCTCATGAAATCATGTTACAAACTTCGATAAACCACTACATTGCAAACATGTTTCATTTAAACAATCATTTCTATAAAATAAGCAACCATCACCTCTAATGCATAAAAATGAATCTAACAACTCAATGGATGACTTGGGAAGTTGCACTACATGACACTCCTGCAACAATTCATCAATATGCATAGTAGAATGAATATGGCATAACAATTCACGATACATTGAAAACTCAACATGGTATTTACAATAAAATGTATTACGAACCTTAGTAGGAACACAATAAAATGGCTTGCAAGACTCAAATTCCCTTTGTGAGATATGCAAATTTGGATGTTTCTGACAAAATTATTTGTACAAAATTGTTTGGCTACATTCCAAAAAAAATTTAGGATGCGGTGTACAATCTCGATTACCAATTTGTAACTTTAAAACATCCTTTACATTCAGTGATACTCTAGAGTGAGAATTCCAATATTGTTCAATTTGCATCTTTACATTATCGGATAGCTTTTTATCAACATGTGGAAGCCTCCCACTAAAATCTCGCTTATCATTTTGATGAGCACTATCGAGTCTTCCTCTTCTTGAGAGTGCTTTACTCAATGTTTTACAATTTAAGTTAATATCAATACAAGTTTGTCTCATTAAATGAGCATTTCTCAAATGATGGCTTACTAGTGAGGTTGTGATCACTCTTTGAGCAGCCCTTATATCTTTTTCCTTACTAGTTTTTCCAATAGAGGTTAGAGCATTAAAAATATTTTTTATAATAAGACTATTTTTTCTGAATTTTTTGTGAGACGAATCTTCAATTTTTTTAATAATGGTCTCATTTTGTAAATCTTAATTAATTGCACAAAAAATTGACATTGTTTGGTTAATGTCTTATAGGAAAATAATTCATTGAATATTTTCATAGCCCACAAACAAACCGTTCGTTGTGACCTTTTTCCTTCAAGATTGTCAATTATGTTCTCATCTATTTCAACCAACCATTTAGGGTTTATTTTGTAAATAGGTGTTACATAAGGTTCATTTTCAATATTTTCAATGTTATCAACATTTTCATTTTCATGTACAATGTTATTAACATTTTCATTCTCACTATTTTCAATATTTTCAACATTTTCAATAACAATTTCATTTTCAACAACATTTTCATTGTCAATAACAAATTAATTTTCAACATTTTCAATAATATTTTCAAAAACATTTTCATTCTCAATGTTGATCACATTTTCATTTTCAATTTCAATTTCCACATTTTCAATTTTAATGTTTTCATTTTCAATTTCAATATGATGTTCAATATTTTCAATTTCTATTTCATCTTCACTTCAATTAACATTTAATGGTTCAGAAGAAGCTTCAATTTGAATATTTTGCATACCTTGTATTCTTTTCATATGACTTTATCTTTTTCTCTATATACTTCAATTTGATCTATTGTAAGTTTCCTTTTACTTTTTCTCTTACGTCGACCATTGCTCCCCATTACACAAACAAAAAACACACACAAAAATGATTGGAATTCTAAAAAAAGCATTAGAGAATCTTTGAAAAGTTGAATTTCGTCTGATGCAGACATAAAGCACGGGAATTTCATGACAGAAAGAATGTAGGGACTGTTGAAATACTCAAAACAGTCCCATTTTTGTTTTTTATATAACTTACAAAAATGGATATCTGTTTCGAAACAGATATCCATTTCAAAACGGATATCCGTTACCTCTAGTCTTATAAATAACATGTCATAATATATATTTTTGCTATATATTAATATACATGTTAAATTATTATATATTATATTTTAATATATAATATATATTAATATATATTATATATATTAATAATATATTAATTTATTATATATATTTATATATATTATATAGATATTATTTATTAATATTATATTATATATAATATATATTGCCCGGAAGTCTATCTTCACAATCCTCAAAAATGAAACAAATATCTATTATGAATGGATATCTGTTACCTCTAGTCTTATACATTACAATGTCATAATATATATTTTTATTATATATTAATATACTATGTTAAATTATTATATATTAATATATAATATTTTTTTTAAACAAAAGGCATATTGCCTATATATATTTATATTGATATTAAAGAGATTTACAATAGATAATATGTAACCTTCCAGAAGACATATTGTCTTAAACTATCTATTATAGCCATATTGCATCACCTAGTCTTGCAAAATAGACCAAAACTTAGGCCTAAATACCTTGATGAAACTTTCAAAGCACTTTTTCCAACTATTACCATTTGAATCCTTCATCAAAAAACCTTAGAATTCATCATAGGATCCATTAGTCTTCAAAAAACTAATCATTATACCCATATATTTATTCAATCTCCATTTACACTGGATGATCGTTTTCATCCTAGTCCTCTACCAAATTTCCAACAACAGCAAGGACAGAAAACAAATTATTTATAGTAGACCCACCCATATTTTGAGCACCCTTTGGCTGAAAATGAACACCCTGCTCTTCCACACCAAAAATTTCCATAAATTGAACTGGTGGCAGCTCATTGAGATTGAAGTCACTAGAAATACAAACACCCAGTGACTAAAAATGAACACCCATTGGTTGTACATTTACCCCTACAATTACCAGATCATTTCGAACACCCGCTGACTGGATTTCTTCTACAATTTCCTATTCATTTTAGACACCCAAAGGCTGACCACTTTCCACTTCAATTTCTTGGACAATATGAAAACCCACGGGCTGGTGGAGATTACTCTCATCTAGAAACACTTGTGGTTGATGAGACCTAGGCATTAGAGGAGCATGGATGTGCATGAGGAGCACCAAAATGGCATGAGCTTTCTCCCTTACTTTGTCAACTAAATCAGGATCAAACTCCCTTGCATATCTTTTGAGAACATTTAACATGAAACTTAAATTTTGTAGAGACAGACTCTTGTTAATTCCAACAAACATTTTTTGAAAATCTATTCGATGAAATAAGAAGTTCCTAGGGAATAGACCTCCTACATACCCATGACCTTTCCACAAATCATAGTGTTGATAGGATTTGTGAAGAACACCATTTTGCAAATACTCTTCATTTACAACTTCATTTGTAACAGGCTCCACTAACCTGACATCTTGTAGCAAATCCATAAGATTGGATATGAAAATTGATAATAGTTGAGATGGATATATCAATCTTTTTTCCTCTGACTCCAAAATTTCAACACCAACAACCCTTTTGATATGCTTTTTGAAGGTTTCACAGTGATCTTTGAACACCAATTGAAGCTTGGCATCACCAATCTCCTCAGAAATGGACAGTTCTCATTGATTGACAGGAATGAAGATTTGGTAATTATGAAGGAATAACTCCATTGCTTTCCACTTACTCTCTACGAAAAGACTCGTTGGAACCTAGAGCTCCCTGCTACTTGAACTTTCCTCTTGCAACATGCAAACAACTGCCTCTTTTTCTACACTGCGAGACCAGTAAATTTGATTATGTAGTTGTGTGCGATGTGGAAGGATATATATTACTCGTGAAGAGTAAGTATGGTTTCCATGATTTTTACAAGTATCCAAGCACATACCAAAAAATGATGCCAAAGTACTCATTAGAGTACATAAGTTAAAGTTTGATAAATTTTGCTCTAAAAGAAAATTTAGCAATGTAGAAGAAACATCAAAATAAGAACTTCTAAATTTAGACAAGCCACCACCTCTAAATTCTAACCAACCACCTTCAAGCATTCACACATATGAGATGATTGTGATTTTATGAATTGGTGGAAACCTATATCCTACACATTATGCACAAAGTTAGATAAAATTTTGGATCAATTGGCTTACATCATAATTTTGTGCCTCATCCCAAAGCCAAGATTTTTTTGGTGTGAAAATATTTTGACGTGCTACAATGTACAAGCCAAGTAATTCTAAAGTGTACCACATGCATGTGAAGACTCAAACCTTACACCTTTCTCTGGAAACATATCAATTCACATGAATAGATTTATTTCAAACACTCTTATCAATGCATAGTACCTTCCTGTACTAATAAACAAATGTGGAGAGAAAAGAAAAGTCATATAACAAACAGATGACAAGCGTACTAGACTGAGCTTTGGCATGTGCTTATTCACATCAAGAAATGTATGCCTACATAGACGGACATTGGATTTTCCAACACAACTGATAACATGTGCTTATTTGCATCAACAAATGTATGCTAACATGGACGAACATTGGATTTTCCAACACACCTTCATGCATACGTAGGCAGGCTTAACCACATTACACAAATTTTCCACCAACAACACTTACTTCCCCTGTTAACTATTGAAGATTCAACATAATTGAAGCACACAGAAGATTTAGCAAATGCAACATTGGAACTTGGAAATTTTATTAACTTTCCTCTTTTGAAAATAATTCTTCTAACTTAGGATGCATCTTACCCAGCTCAACACCATGAGTAACTTCATCAACTACTTGATCACATCTGAAATTTACTAAAAAATCTACCACCACATTACCTTCTCTATAGGTATGAAGAATTTGATAATTTCCTACCTTATCAAGCAGTGACCAAATCTTTTTGACGATATACCCCAACTTCCAATTTTGAATCTTACAATCTTGGCAAGCATTTATCAAAATCAAAGAGTCTCCTTCTACTTGAATCATGGGAAGATTAAAAATGGCAACTAACTTTAATCCTTGCAGTAATGCATGAGCCTCAGCTGCATTATTAGTTCTAGATTTTAACTTGAAAGAATTAGAACATAACACTAACCCTTTAAAATCCCTTATAATCACCCCTGCTCCAGATAATCCTAGATTTCCCCTTGAAGCACCATATATATTCAATTTAAAAAAACTAGGTGGAGGAGGATTCCAAGATATGGAAGCTCTATCTACTTTATGAATTGGTTGATGAAGATTCCCTTTGAAAGGAAAAGAAAGAAGTGGTCATGCTAACATTAACTTTGAATCCCAATCAGTGAAAATGAACCAACATGTTTACTTTTATGCATATACCCATTTACTATTTAAGATATAGAGTTCTCTAACAATAATAAAACCTGATCAACGTTGAACTTTTCTTTTCTGAAGATGCATCTATTTCTTTCCCACCAAATAGCCCAAACAACTGAAGATGAGATAATACACCAAATGCATGCAAAAAATAACTTTTGTAAAATTGTGGCCAACTAGAAAATAATTTCCAAAGAGTATTTGGGAAAGATGACTACCAATTCATTTTAGCCACTACAAACAGCTAGCATGCCTGTGATACTGGACATAAAAGGAATAGGTGATTGATATCTTCCAGCTCTTGTTCACAAAGCACACATTTAAAAGGCTTTGCAATTCCAATTTTTTCCAGCTTATCACTTGTAAGGATTTTATTTTTTATTGCTAACCATGAGAAACAACTTGCTTTAGGTAAAACTCTTGAATTCCAATAGAATGAATATGCTCTTTATTCTACTATTTGAGCACCTGCTTGTGAAACTAATTTGTAACCCTCTTTCACTGTATAACAACCTAATTATGCTTTTGACCATATTAGCCTATCAAAAGTTGTAGAGAAGTAAATTGTTCTTTCTTGAAGAATAGAAAGAATTTAACTTTTATGAACATTATCAATTAGCTCATTTGAAAAATCTCTCCATTTAACTTTTCTCGTCAATGAATCTACTTGTTTAATATAATCTTTGACCTTTGGACCCCACCTTTGGGATAAATCATTTGCAGTATTCTCAAAATTATGTAAACCATTTAAGGTCGAATACCCATTCCATGAATCCCTCCAGAATAGAGCTTCATTGCCATCATTTACCTCCCAAGTTAAGTGAGGTAAACTGATTTTTCTACATGAAACTAGAAAATTCCACATTGATGACCCTAAAGGTGGATTTGACATTGTAAAAATTCTCGATGGACACAAATTATCCAAATACTTATGTTGCATGAGGTGACACCATTTTAATAAAGGTTTTGTGTACATGCGCCAAAGAATTTTAGCCCCTAATGTCAAATTCCTTTCAATCAATTAATGAAGACCTGCTCCCCCTTTTAATTTCTCCAAATACATGGTTTCCAAAGAAATTAAGGGAATTTTGTTTTTGCTATCCAAATTACCAAACCATAGAAAATTTCTTATCAGCTTTTGAATTTGAAGAATGATGGTCTTAGGAGATTTTAAAACTGACATATAATAATTTGGAATCGTGGATAACATAGTTTTTACCAACAAGATTCTCCCTGATAATGATAACCATCTCCCTTTCCAAGATAAAATTTTAGCTTGTATGCTCTGAATGATCTTTTGCCAATAAGAAATCTTATTTTGGCCTACAAAGAAAGGAATATCAAGATATTTGCAAGGCAGTTGTGCTTGTTGAAAGCATAACAACTTCACAATGTGTTTCTCAATAATAGATTTTGTATTGAACACATATACTTTTGACTTACCTTCATTTACTCATTGGTTCAAAGCACTAGTATATTTATCCAACACTAAATTTATATGCAAAGATTTTGATACTACAAATTTTCCAAAAAGCAATGTATCATCAACAAAAATAGAGTGCATTATTGATATGTCTATATTTGGAATACAAATTCCCTGAATGAAACCCTATTCATGAGCTTTATGAATTGACTTGCTCAAAGCTTCTACTAATATGATAAACAAAAAAGGTGGAAGTGGATCACCTTGTTGAACCCCTTGAGATGAGCCAAAGAATCCAACTTTTGAATCATTTAATAGCATAGAGAACTTGACACCTGATAAACAATGCATAATCCACTTACACCACTTCTGAGAGAAGCCAAAATTCAATAACACCTACTTCAGAAAGGACCAATCAACCCTGTCATATGCCTTCTACTTATCAAGCTTTATTATCATGGAAGACATTTTATTTACAACAATGGAGTGCAATACTTCATGGGAAACAATTGCACCTTTTGTTGTTTCTTTACTAGGAACAAACCCACCCTGCTCTTCTAAAATAATTGCAATCACAAGAGGATGTAACCGAAGATAAATGGCCTTAGTAAAAAAAATTATAGATGGTGTTATAGAGAGAAATAGGTTGAAATTCAGAGAAAGTATTTGGAGAAGTTATTTTTTGAATGATAACAATATTAGTAACATTGAACTTCTTCAAACATACCACTAGATTTTCTTGACTCCTCCAAAGCATTTAGAATATCAACCCCAACAAAATCCCAACATTTTTAATAAAATATTGCAGTAAAGCCATTAGGACCTAGAGCTTTATCAAGAGACATAGAAAATACAACTTCTTTAACTTCATTTAAATAAAATGGAGTCATCAACCTATCATTATCTTCTTGAGAAACTAGCTTTGGGATATCTTGAAGAAGTTCTTCTCTTTCCCTTACCAACTGGATGTTATCATCCTTGTTGGAAACTAATAAGGATGAGAAAAACTTGATTCCTTCATTTTGTGTATCTTCCTCTTTTGTGAGAAAAAACACCTAACACACTATCCTGAATTGAGAAAATAGTATTCTTTGTTTTCTTGATTTGGGCTGAAATATGAAAGAATTTTGTGTTCCTATCACCATCTTTTAGCCATAATTCCCTTTATTTTCGCCACCAATAGACTTCCTCTCTCAATAAAAATTCCTTCCATTCCTCTTGAATTTTACTCTGCTCATCAAATAAAATATTGTCAATGCCATTAGCAATGATGCTTCCATTTACCTCTACAAGCCTTTTGTAAACCAACTCTTTTTGCACAAATATATTCTTAAACACTTGTTGATTCCAAACTTTTAAATGCTTCTTAACATGATCCAACTTTTTACTAAACTGAAACACTCTTGAACCATGAAAAAAAGGTGCATTCAACCACCATTGCCTTAACAAATTGATAAGTTGTGGATGCCTAAACCACATAGCCTCAAACTTAAATGAAGATTGAAACTTTGAAAAAAAAAAATTGGTACCAAATCTAATGAAATAGCAAAATGATATGAGGCAACAAAAGTAAAAATTTCATATGCTAAATCAAATTCACTTAAAATCCAATTCGAAGAGGTTAAAAACCTGTCTAACCTTTCCGCAATTTGAAGGAAATTTTTCCTCTTGTTTTTCCAAGCAAACCTCCCATTTGGTGGAATTATATCAACCAAAGCATTATCTTGAATAAAATCAGCAAAATCTTCCATGTCTTTTTTTGGGGAACATATACCACCTTTTTTCTCTAATAAGCTTGTTATTGCATTGAAATCACCTGATAGAACAAATTTGTCTTGAACCAACATATCTAATTTCTATTTCAAATTCTCCCACAATAATTTCTTTCCAACTGTACTATTTGGACCATAAACATTTAACAACCAAAATGATAAATCAAAGTGCTTAATATGCATTAACTGTCAGTTATGCTAACAAGTAAACTTACTAATGCTAACTAATTTATCATTACATAGAGTAATCAAACCACCTGAAGCTCCATGAGATGGCGAATGAAAGGACTTCCATTTGTCCCACTTCTTAATAATAGGGACAAAAGTCTCAACTAAGGTTTTAGTTTCTTGAAGGACAACTACATCTGTCCCACAAGCATCCAATTGATGCTCGACTTGGGCCCCTTTTTCAAGGGAATTTATGCCTCTGGCATTCCAAGATATTATCCTCATTGCATCTTAGGAGAGAAACATGCTCTCCTTGGCCTTTTTGGTTTCTCACCTCCACTCATTTTTCCATCTAATGCCGACTGAATACCAGCCATAATTTCCTCTTGCAACTTGTTAGCTAAAGATTTTTGTCCCCTCTTGGTAGGAGATTTTTTACTTAAAATAGGGGACAACGAGGACTGGGAGATTGATAAAGAACCTAAACCATCTGATAAATCCCCTTCCCCAAAAACCTTAGAAGTAATATCATCTATCATCTGATCACCTACAAAAAATAAAGCTTCATCAAGAAATTTCTCAAGCTCCACATCAGAGGGTAGGTTAGATGGATGAGCAATGTATCCTTCAAAACCTTGTTCAAAATGAAATATTTAACTATCCACCTCCTCTTGGTTATAAAAAAACTTTAACAAATCATAACATTGATTTTCCAATCCCAGTGTTAGCATTGAAGCACATTGGTTCAATTGTTGGAAACTAACAATCTTACATTCAGGGACCAAAAGATTGAGAGAATGAAGAAAAATATTAATGGGAGACATCAAAAGGTTCTCCCAGCCAGACACAAAGGAAACTAAAATAGGTTTAATAAGTGAACAATAAAACCTACTAACATTCACAAATTTTTTTAAACTAACAAGAGTTGAAAATCTGAACTTGTTGTCGAGAAGGAAAAGAGAGCTATCTTGAACACATACTACTCCATCTGAATAACAATTTTGCACAACCTCATCTTCCTCCAATGATAAATAACTGCAAATAGAACCCCCAAATGATTCCAAAGCAATAACTTTTGAAACCCCCCACTGGTGCAACACATTACTAGAAGATCCTTTATCCTTAAACTGAATGCTTAAAGCAATGAAATTCATATTCCACTTATAGCATATATCGAAAACCTTGATCAAAAAGGTTAAATCAAGATTCCTCACAAAATCCTTATCATGATTAGAAAGAGCAACAATAGATCTATCATTCAAGGAATATCAAGGACCTTTGGAAGAATCCCTTGCCACTTCCATGTTCAATGCTAAAACCATCACACACTTTCTTGAAAGATGAACCAAAAAATGAAAATGAAAAAAAAATTGATGGGGGTCCTCAAAAACCACCCTCTGTTTCCACAAACCATGAATTAATTTGATGTTGATAACTACTGGAAGATTTTTTGTAACATCAACAAGAAGACAAAACTTAATTGGAAACGAAGGGTTGGAAAAGAACTAAAAATCTTGATGCAGAAAGATTCCTAACTGATTACCAAGAGTTTCAATAATTTGGTACTCTTTGTACTCCAATGGTAACCCTTGTAACTGAACCCAAAATGGAATGAATTTGACCATAGATTAAGAAGGACAAAAATTTGGAGACCATAGGGTAGAAAAAAGACCATGGAGCTCACAAATCCAAGACTTCTTTTTATAAGCAGCATTCCTTGAATCTTTATTAGAAAACAACACCACAAAGAACCCTTCCCCCTTATCTAAAAAGAAAACTTGAATAGATCCCTCCCAAGTTTTAAAAATACATAGTTATAAAAAAGATAGATCTGGAGAGAATTTCTTAAACTTATAGACGAGAGCCACCTCCTTGAGATCCTTGATCTACAGCTTCAACATTGTGTCCATAAGAGTAACATTAACTTGATCAACTAAACCACTAGTCGATTTTTTTTGCTGCTTAGGAACCCAAACCTTGCCGTTATGTCCTGAGACATTGACCTCCCTCTGAGAACAAAACTTAAGATTATTCTTCCCATTGCACACAATCTCATAAGTACCATAAACCTTTGGATCCAAAACCCTCTTGTTGATGATAATATTATTTGGAAAGGTCAAAGGGGCTCGCTTAGAAACAAAAGATTTAGGGAAAGAGATAAGAATGTTGTTTGGAAAAGTGGCAGGACATGAAAAAGAGGAATTTGGATCGAAGGAAGCTCCAGAAGTGATAGGAATTTTATTGGGGAAAGAAGTCAAAATGTGGGAACCTGAAACTACCTCAGACCAACTCTTGGTGTGAAAAGACACATGACTACTTGATTCTGAATCTGACTCACAGATATCAAATAGGGGTTGTTTATCCTGACTAAGTGATTTCCTGAAGTGTCGAGGTTGAAAAGAGGCAGCCGCATGGAAATGAGATAGTTGAATGCCATTAGATCCCCATTAAGAATAAAAAATACACTGTAAACCCTTAATTGGACTAGGAGCTCTTTATCACTAAAGAAATGGATTTTCCTAGAAAACCATGAGGAGATCTATTAGAATATTTACCATTAGAAAAGGGAAGAGCACTCCTTTGACCCCGATTAGCACCATGAAAATCTAAGGGCTGCACAAAACATCCATAAAATTTTGAAAAATCGTCTCCAATTCATGCGGTCCTCCATCTTCCCTAAAAGTCCAACTCTCTATATATATTAATTTATTATATGTATTTATATATTATATAGATCTTATATATTAATATTATATTATATATAATATATATTAATATATATTGTTTCCCATCCAAGTGTACAACCTATAACAAACAAAACAAATATGTAACGCCCCGCCAAGGAACCCCAGAGGACAACACTAACTATGCCTCATTAATGGAACATTATTTTTTAAGTAAATAACAATGGAATGCATAACATATAATCTAAACCAAGGTCCTCTAAGGTTCAATGACCGCGCTACTCACATAACTATCAACCAAGAAACTAGAATCATTTCATTAACTACTACGATAACATGATTAATCTAACAAACAAATTTTATTTTAAATCACCACATTATATGATTCCACATTATGTATTCCCATAACATTTTATCAAATAAACATCATTAAAGATCATTTCTAAATAACTAACATATGTAAAATACACCACTTAACAATATCCATTACAAGAGGGTTCATCAATATTTGTTACAACATACTATTGGCAAGACACACTGCAAATGATTTTAGGTGTTGTCATTGATGGAAACCCTAGTCAGTGACTGATCTGCACGTCATCATTTTCTCCCACTGGCAGACAGTTTGCAAACAATCAGAAGAATAGAGCATCCGGCAGTTTGGTGACCGTTGATTCACGTGCAGATTTTTGGTTACTATTTTGAGTTGTGGATCTCATGGGAGGTTTATCAATATATTTCTTATTTTATCCAGAAATCTTAGTGCCTCGTACCAAGCTATGTGTAATTTTGGAGATCCGATTGATATCTTTTTGTTTATCAGTGTTTTGTGGCCAACTAAGTTAATATAATGTGTTGCGGATATTCGAGGAATATTTATTCAAATATTTTTGTGTTTGATCATTATGTTTTCATTCCAAGCTAATTTGTGAATGACCGTTGTGGATGCACATTGGATATTACTCAAGATTTGAGCTGACACTTGCTAATATTTTTAAGCTTTATTGAAGCTGACTTGTAGTGATTAAATCCTTTGTTGTGGATATATATAAGTGATCAGTTATATAATTTTGTGTGTGTGAAATATGTGTTGCAGATAGTTTGTGATTATCAGAAGGTTGATTAAGAGATTATGCATAGTTACACTTGTGCATCAAGCTTTTTGTAGTGTGAGTTTATGTAGAGAAGAGAAAAATTGCTGAATTAGTCAGAAGGATAGAAGATCAACTGTTGAGCTTAACCAGAACTGTAATCAAGCATTTGTAGATGTTATTCCTTCAGTTCATTCTCTTGGATCTAATCCAATTCATTGTAAGGCAGTGAGCCTTTCTATTTTAAGCAATGAGCTCTAGGCAATGTGCCTGAATGCAAGTGCATTCCCATTTTGTAATCTTTCTTTTGGGTATACTCAGATTATTTTGTGGATTGACCATCCACCATGTTTTTTCCCCTAACAGGGTTTCCATGTAAAAATCTTGGTGTTATGGTGTTGTGATTTTTTTCTTTATGTTCATGCATATTTCTTTTGTTGAAAGCTTAAGTGAGTTAAAGATCAGAATAATAAATTTAATTTTTGCACAACACTGATTCATCCCCCCCTCTTAGTGTTGCTTGTTTCCAACAATTGGTATCAGATCTAGTTCCTTGAAAGAAGTCTAACAGCTTGGGAAGATCTTGGAAGGATTTTTTCAATGGATACAAGCAATCTTCAACAACAACTTATGGTGCCCCTGAATGATCTTGACCAGTCAAAGTCTGAGAACCAGGAATTGCAAGAAAATCTTGAGAGTGTAGAGAGATTCATTCAATCATTGAAACACAAAATCAATGAATCAAAGGAGAAAAGAAAGGAATTGTATGATCAGCTTAAGCAGTAGAACATAAGCATGGAAGATGAACAACTCAGTCATGCCTTGAAGGAGAAAACAGAAGAATGTGAAATTTTTTCCAAATAAAATGTTGTTATGAAGTGTGAGATGGAGTCTATCATGATGAAAATAACCAAGGAGATTGAAGATAGAAAGAAGAATGAAGAAAATATTGCACAATCCTTGAAATAAAAAATCTGAACAATGTAGCCGATTGGACAATGAACTAGAGCAATCTAAAAACAATGAGGAAGTACTTGAAAAACAACCTGATTATCTCATAAATGAACTCACTGCTGCAAATGAGTACAAGAAGAAATTCAAAGCAAGCTCGGCCAAACTTGGCGAACTGATCAAATGACAGAGGACTGATGGTGACAGGAGAGGTCTTGGATATGAAGAAGGAGAAAGTTCCAAATCTAGACAAAAGAAACATGGACAAGGGAGATTTAGGCAAGGAAATTAGATGAATGGAGCTAGAAGGAATCTAGTAAGAAAAACAAATGCTCAAAGATTCAATGGCTACTATTTTTCTTGCAATAAATTTGGTCATATGGCTTCTTAGTGTAGGAGTAGGATGAATACAAGTGGACCATCATTCTTAGGTCAGTGCTTTAATTGCTATAAGTATGGTCTAAGTCAAGTGAATGCAGAGTTGTGATGAATAAATTTCATAAAGATGTTAGATGTTATGCATGCAATAGATTTGGGCATATTTCCAACCAATGCAAATCAAAACAAACTCAGTGGAACAGTTGTCCTAGACAGAGAGATGTTGTGTGTTACAACTGCAATAAATTTGGCCACACTACTAGATTCTGTTGGAATAGAAGAGGTATCGTAAAACATAACATGGAATAGGATGTTAAGGGAAAAGGTAAAGTCACTACTGATGTGGTCAGAAGAAAAATGCAAAAGAAATGGGTGAAGAAGAATCCTTTTATAGAAGGAAATACGCCAACACCAAAATCTACTTCTAGTAATTCCTTTGGGAATTCGTTTTAAGCCTTTAGCCTAGGGGGAGCTGTCAGAAAAATCTTTTAACCCCCTGCAAGAAATTGATACTAGAATGTGGACAAGTCCAATAAGTGAATTGATACTTTTTAGATGTTGTTCAACCAATTAGAAGTAATATTGCAGAGTTTTGGAGATCTGCAGAAGAATCATCTATCTCAGTATATGGAAATAGGGTAACTAGATGAATTAGGGTAAAAGCATTTATTGCGACAAAAGGGGTTAGGTGTGTAGACGATAAAAGAACATTTTCATCCTTCATTTGTCACTTTTCATTTTGGAGGAAAGCAATTTGGAGAGCCCTGGAGTGAACTTTGTTGAATTGTGGAGAGATTCAAGCGTGAAGAAGGTTTTGTGATCAAACTTCGATCCAACAAAAAGGTATTTATCGAAATCCTTGTGAATTTGTGAATTTTCAATCATGTCCACTCCTCTGGTAGTCAAAGTCAAGGATAGACCCCATCCAAAGTTCAAATGACATCCTTATAATTCTATTGAGACCGATCCCTTAGGTGTGTTTTCATCTATATCATACGGAGTATTACATATTGAAGATATTAGGGCTTATATACATGCCAATATTGAAGAATTAGGAAGCTCTCAAATGATGAATTTGTATTCCCATCATATAATTAGAGAGGATCTTACTATAAAGCCAGAATTTGAAACCCTGGAAGAGAAGAAGTTTACGCAGTTTGCAAAATTTCCCATATTTGAAGAAAATGAATGGGTGTGATATGTTCTGAATCGTGTTCATGCCTAGTTCATGTGGTTGGATGTGCCATTTAAAATTATGAAAGAGGCTATATGTGCAGTCACGGGTCTGAATTCCACTAGTAGACTTCCAGTCTTGAAATCCATAAAGAATGAGAAGGTTATTGATGCAACAAGTGCTCAATGGGATAGAAGGGAAATGGCAATAGAAGACATTGTTGAAGTGGATGTAAAATTTGCATCAATGGTCATTGGATACAAGATCTATCTTTCAAGCTAGGATAATTTTGTATCTGGTACAACCATCTATGCAGCTTATGAGATGGTAAAACAAAATGTTTATTATGACTTGTGTGAGTTGCTCAAAATTCAATTGATGGAGAATCTGAGTAAAATCAAGAAAGACAAGAAGAATACTTTCAAATACAGTAATTTGTTGCTATGTTTATTCTTCTATTTCATGAATGAGGTTCTGGGTGTTGGAAAAGTACATTGGAAAAATGATGAGCCTGTATTTGTTTAGATAAGGAACATGTTATTTGGAATTGGTGATCAACAAACCAAGAATACTACCCTCTAGGGGTGCTTCAAAAATTTCCAAAATATAATGCATGCCAGGGAAATAATTCTCACTTCAATTGTGGAACAGTACAAAGATACTATCTGCTTCATGGTGGATACTGACCAATGCCATATGGAAGTTGTTGATCCCAGAACAATATGGATAATTCCCATGGCATATGAAGTAGAGGAAAATATTTTGAAGATGTATGTAGAATAGTTGTTGAGCATGCCCTTGGATCCGGCGGAAGAAAGGTTTGGAACCTATGCAGAAAAGAGAATGCAATTCCATGATCAATTACAGAAGCCTAAGATAGTCAAAAGAGTAAGGAAAGAAGTAGAAGTCTTGACATAAAGCATGGGCTTACCTATAGAATCTTTGAGAGAAGCAAGAAGAAAGAGAGATGAGGCTGAAGTAGCAAAAGAGTTAGCAAAAATTGGGTCTGCTAGTCCAGGAGTATCTTCTTCCCTCACTAGATCTACCAGGAGTTCCCCATCCCTGTCCACTCCTGTAGCCAAGCCAGCTCAAGATAAGGCTTCTAGTAAAAGGAAGAATAATAAAAGCACAAGAACATATGAAGTCCTTTCAGAAGATGAAGAAACTGAGTCAGAAGAAGTTGTGAAAGTAATGAAAGCTACTGGAACTCAGGTTGTCAAGTTAAACAAGAGAAAATCTTCTGGTAAAGGAGAAAAAGCAAAGAAGGTGAAAGTTCATAAACCTGGTATGTCAGTTGAGGAAGTTGAGAATGCAGTTATTAAGGATGGTAATATTAAGCCCCTCTATGAATGGTTTGAAACTTTTGACGAATCCGGTCAAAGAAATCTTGAAGAAGCCAAAATTAAACATATGAACATTTTCAATGAAGTTCTTGTTGAAATCATGTCTAGTTTACCCAAGAGTTTGTATGATGTTTTGGAGTCAAGAAGATTAAATCCAAAAATAGAAGAAGAGAATCTGAGGAAAAGAATTCTTACAGATCTATGCCTAGAAAAGTCAATTGAGAAGATGAATTCACTCCTTGAAAAGGCCAAGAAGGATTTTAAAAGCAAGACAAGGGTAAATAAACTCATGATCAGTGAAACTGATGATGTTGTTAATGAAACCAAGAAAATTTTGGAAGTTTTTTGTTAAAGAATAAGATTAATGTTGAGGAAGTAAATACTGAAAATGTTTCAGAAAATGAGAAAGTGAATGCAGATGCCGAGGATTTTCAGATTCCTCTTGATGTGGAAAATACAGAAATACCTATGGAAACTGAAGTTCCTAAGGTTGTATTAGTTGAGGAGAAGGAGGTGCAAAATGAAGAAGTTGAAGTGCCTAAAGAAAATCCAGAAACAGTCTTTGAAGAACCCAACATTGAAGAAGAAAAGGTTCAAGTCAAGGAAATCAAACTGGAGGCAAGCACTACAACAAATCCCTGTGATTTTCTACACTTTTTGCTCCATTTTTTGCTTCAACTCACTGTTTTAATGTATTTTTTGGAAATTTTTTGAAAACATCGGTGCTATTTATCGGGATGACACAGTTCTTTGAATTTATTGCACCGATTAGTACAAGTCGGTGCTAATTAGTGCCTGAAGTAATGTCATCTTTAGCGTCGATATTAGCTTTGAGTGTAGCACCTCTTTTAGCTCTGACTTTAGCTTTGAGTTTAGCTTTGGGTTTAGTGCCAATTTAGACACCCCTATGTCGAAGAGACTTATTTATATGTCTCATCGAAACATAACTCTTGGATATAATGAAGTAATGTCGATGAGACATTGAGATATTAGTAAGACAAATAAGATTGCCTCATTGACACTCTTCAAGTAATGATCAAAAGCTTACATCACTATACCACCGAGAAGGTGAGCAACATATGTGGTAGAGCGGTATACAGCGTAACCCCACACAAAAAATCCTTGAGCAAGGCGGTAGTGTAGTAAATAGTAGAAGGGAAGGGAAAAACACTGCTATACCGTAGCGATAATCACAAGTCTCCCCGACATGGAAAAGTTACACTGATATATAAAGAAATACTGCCAAAGAAAAATATTGATGAGACAATGGCATATCGGCAAGAGATATTAACTTGTCTCATCGACACCAGCAACCAATATCAGAGGAACATAAGATCTAATGTTGATGAGACATAGAGATATCGGTAAGACAAATAAGATTGTCTCATCGACACTCTACAAGTAATGATCAAAATCATACACCACTATACTGCCAGGAAGGTGAGAAACATATGCGGTAGAGCAGTATAGACTGCAACCCTGCAGCAAGAAGCCTTGAGCAAGGTAGTAGTGCGGTAAACATTGCATCATTAAAATTTATAGCAATAAATACATAAAATCACATCAGTCGCCAAAATTAAATGCTATTAAATTATTAAGGGTTTTGAAAACTAATATGACTGAATATCGCACCATCCAAAGATAAGTGAGTTTTCCCAATATCGCACTCAATTGCAGTGCACTAGCATGGAAGGAGCTAAGGATATGAGAAGAAGAAGTCCTGCAAGCGTGAAATACTCAAGTAAGTGCACGAAAACTCTCTGACAGAGCTATGTTAATATGAAAAACCTTTCAAGGTTTTGTTATCTGAAACCATAGTAGAGAAAATTGAAACATGCCTCCTAAAAGAAAATAATCAGAAGTAGAAGAAAGTCGGCCTAAACTTAAAGATGAAGAACCTAAAGTAAAGAAGAGACCACTCCATTAGTCCATATTCGATATACTTCCAAGGTCTATTAAAAAGGGTAAGAAGAAGTTTCTTGTGGACACCTCACAAAGTTGTAGGGATGCCCTCATTTCCAAATCTAGATGGGACCTATTTTGGTATTTTTATAGTAAGAGAAATAAGGAGATTCCAGTGTCAAACACTTGGATGTTGGATATAGAAAGGTTGATTGTCCCAAATGTTTTTGTTGATGTAGAATTTATCAGACTGCTAACCAAACACAATCACTCAGCTACCAAAATAGTAAGGTTTCCAAATGGAACATTATTGGTAGAAGTAACCAGAAAAGCCATCATTGATTGTTTTGGCTTAAACAAGTAGGCTTTAACCAAGATAAACCTATAGAAAAGTGAGGAGGATTATGCTAGGTTAAAAAAGACTTATAGAAGTGATGAGGTACCCCTATATATGAAAAGAGGCATTGGTAATAGAACATTCCCCATCTCTACTACCACTACTGAACCATTTAATGTGACAAATTTTTAGTATTACTTTGTGAATACATATTTAGCTCTTTTCCAAGTGTTGGGGATAGATGCTCAAGATAAAATTCCAATAGGCCTAATGATTATGGCCATGAGAGTTCAAAACCCTGAAACTAATATTGAATGACTTTGCTTCATACCTTGAGAAGGCATTGGATGATGAATTCTCCCAAGTTATAGAGGATAGAGCACTTATTAAATTCAGACACTATTCCCTACTGTGTCATCTGATATTGTACCAGAATAGGGATCATTGGACTAAAAGAATGGACTTTTCTATAGTAGATGAGCCAGGGAATCCCACACCTGTCCAGAATGGTGCTATATTTGGGACATTCAGTGCAAGAATTCAAGCTTTGTTGTATTCTACAAAGACTTTGTACACAGAATCCTTCGAGTTCTTGGGTATGCAATACCAATATTTTCAACCAAAATGTTGCAACTAGTGAGACCTTTGGCTTTAAGACCAGAGCATGGTCATACACACAATTTTGGAGATATGTTCTTCCTCCCAAAAGTTACAATAATAAGAGTTTATGGATGCCCTGTTACTCCACACATACTGCCAAAATTTGTGCCCCTCATATTAGCATTTCTTGAATTTATGTGGAAAATGATGTGGATGGAGAAATATGTAATGCAGACGTAGAAGAAAGGAACTTTCCTACCAAACCAAACCAAGTGTGAAGATTGGACTGTAGGCTTAGACACACTAGAGGAGTTACAGTATTATTTGAAGACAAGATATGCATTGAAATCTAGAAAAGAAAGAGCCTTTGACCCTGAAAATCATATGAACAACATAAGGCACAATCTTCTTACCAAAGTGATAGTGCCACACCAAGTGGATTTTGAGTTACGTGCATTAATATTTTATTAATTTTTGTGTCTTCACAAACATATGTTGATACAAAATGAATGGAAGAAGCATCCAAGTAATCCTATTTTTTTCTACCAACAATTCATACCAAAGATTGAACAATTTAAGGATATTGCAATAGGTATTAATTAAGGATATGATGATGATGATATATTCTTGTACTTGTATATTCTATGAAACATTCTTTATTTTCTATGAAATTGTGTATATATTCTTGTACTTGTAAATATTCTTTTACTGTTATGTCTATTAAATAAAACAGAGTTTGAATAAAAAATGCTTCACCCTTTTTTGTGAGTGAGTATGTGAATGATTTTTTAACGAAAAATCCTACAGTGTTTACATTTTTAGTTTACTAGTTTCAAATCTTCATTTTCTATGTATATAAAATTGTATGTGCTCTTTATCTCGAATGACATAAAATAGTAATTTCAAACATCTTCTTTGTATTTTTTTGTATATATTATTTTCTCAGTGCATCATTATGTAACAACAATTTCACTTCTAAGATATACATTAAAAATAAATGAAAGCACATGTTTTCTTTGTCAAGGGAAATGTATGGGGAATTATGTCTTTCAGATAAGTGTGCAGGTGAAATAAGGCATAACTAATTGAATCTAATTTTCTACTGTACAATTGTTTTTTTATGTGCTTTTTACTTTTTGCATGTGGACTACCCTCAGAAAGAGACTACTTATCTTTTCTTAAATGAAGCCTTTACATTTCATTTCTATGAAAGGAATTTACTGCTTGACAACAGGTTCACGGACTTCATACAAATTAAGATTGGTGTAAAAGGCCATCCCCACAAATCTTGTTTGGTCTAGAATTATAATGGAAAATAAAAAAGCTTGCTAGGAGAATAAAAAATGTTTTCAATTGTCCAAGTACAACATAATATTACTGAAGCATTTCAAAGTTTAGGCCATAAGAATCATCCTTTTTTAAACATGGATTGCAAATAATTCTGAAATTTTTGAATTCTTGGTCATTAACATTATTGTCTGCTACAATGTCATCCAATGTATCATTGTCAATGTTCATATGTTCTTTCAAGTATTTAATATTATCATCATCCTCATATTGACCTGCATCATCTTCATCATCATTGAAATTTGACTATAGACCATGTATATTGTTACCAGATGTATTTGATCATCATTTTCTATACAATCCATATTGTTGTCTTCCATAACATCATCTAACTCTGGATTGTTCTCTTTTTGTGCCTGAACATAACCATCTTCAACATCATCATGGATGTCAATATCTTCAATGTTCTCTAATCCCTCTCTCTCATTTTTTTGGACATCATTGTTTTTCTCAATATCCATTAATGCATCGTCAAATACATTCCTTAATCTTGGATCATAATGTATGACAAATATTGATTTTGGGTCCAAAAAATATTCATAGAAAAATACCTGCACATGAACGACATACATATATTAGACATTAAATAAATTGTATGAACATATATACATCAATTGACTAATGGAACATTATTTTATAGACTACCTTTTTTATACAATAATTTCTATAAAACAAAATTTTGACAACATAGTTTATAAAACATTAATCCACACTCATTTATTATTCTTTGGTTTTTTTCCCTTAAGAACATCCTTAGGGAGACCTTGTTGTTCCCTCTTCTTTCGCACAAGAGTGCATTTTAAGAAGGGGTAATCAATCAATAACTCATCCCCAATGGTAAGGTCCATAATATCCTCGACCATTATCAATCTATCAACCTCTATTTCCATATCTTCATCTTTATCATTTATAACCTCAACAAATTGACAATTCGATCTTATAGTAGGGTCCCTTCCCTTACTACAATTTATAAATCATGTAATATTTTTGTGTGTGTATGCACGTCCATCTATATACATAAGATGAACTCTATTCATTTGTTTTCCACTTTCCAATTGGAGACAATGTGTATACATATTCGAATTTAGACCATATGTTGACATGCTAGGCTTATATTTTGCTAGCCTTCTCCATTCACCACTGTAATATGATGGACCATAATATGGCATTAATCTCCTAGTGGTTTGTTCTGAATTGTTTCTATTTTTTGATCCCACATGTACATTTTGGACAATAAATAGGCATAGATTCACTCCATGAATATTGGAGGGTCGTATCATGTAGTTGTATCCCCAAAATTGAAACACCTCGTACACTCTAGGTAGTTGTTGATCACTAGGACAAGCACAATATAGTCGACGATCAAATGTCTCTTTGTAAATTCATCTCAAACTCAAGGGAAAGTCATCATCTCCATCACATTCATTCTCATAGGGTATGTAGTCCACCTTCCCCTTGTATTTAAGCAAATTATGCATCTTCACACTGGTTCTTGTTTTGTTGTTTTCGTCAATTCCTCATCTTCTGAGCTGGTATATTGCCACATATTTTTGTTAGATGTATCACCTAATAAATGATCATTTCCCTCTAGGCTGGAAGTTGGTGATCCATGAAACTTTAAACCAAGAACTTTATCCTACAAGTATCCATTAAGAAAAAATTAGTTATTTAAATAATATAAAACAATGTTTAAACGAAGTATACATGTTATTTATATCAAATTGGAAAATTCTTCACCACAATTCCTATTGGATTTGAATTGATTGTAGGAGGCATACTACCAACTGGAAGCTCATCATATATGTAATGTCTTTGTACAATCGCTCGTTTGAATTGTTTCTTTCCATGACATACAAAACATCCACAAACAACAATTTTCTCAAAGTATTCATCCCATGTACTATAGTCCTGACCTACCTCTTCTTCAATGCAATCATTTGTTGTGTCTACATTATCCATTGTCATATCCTCTTCCACCCACTATCATCTACGTGATTTAACAGTTTTAGGTCCGCGTCCAAGTACATATCTTGTTCTTTTTTCCAGTTGAATACTTAGGCTCTGCATTTGCTCCAATCTCCATCTAAAATAATCAACAACATACATTAATTTAAGTCAAGATTGGATAATACATTATAAATTTCAATAATACTATGAAAAAATATGGACGTATCAAAAAATTCCATCAAATCATTTTTTCCTAAGTTAAGTCAAAATTTGAGTACTTGTGTCCCACTTCATCCATTGTGTCCTCATTTGATATGACACGATATGTTGCCATGGCCTCGTCTCGCCCCTATAATACACAACATAGTAAATAATGTTTAGTACACCAATTATATCATTTCAACGAATATGCTATCCAACACAAAAACTTCACTTTAGTCATATATTTGACATATTGATATCATGTTTTGGCTATCCTAATTTTCAAACTTTTCCCTTGATCATAGAATCACATTTAATCACCATTCCTATGCATTTTCAACCAATAAGTTTGACCTCAGAGGCCTCATGGACAAAAAAAAGACTTTATCTCCTCTACATTTTAGCATTTGTGAATTCATAAACACCTTCCTCCTTTGGTTGAGGTTGCTTTCTCTTCTTACCTCTATTGCATTTGCAGATTTCATTGTGTCATCTATTTCCACCCACTTTCCTCAACGGAGAATTTCGCAAAATATTTCTCAGCAGTCCGTGTCCACTATCTCCATAGCCTCTATGAATAAAGTCTACCTGAAAGACTTTCAGCGTTTTGTTGGCAGGGGAAGAAACTTTGGCGGGACGTGAAACTTGGCTCGCACTTACGGGGCTATTGGAGGGTGGAGTGGGACCTTGATGGTCAGCTGCTGCGTGTTGGGAACATGGCGAGGACTACAGGGGTCGCATGGCACCACCTTGTAAACTAATAAGAAGAACCCTGAGAACAATGATGGTCACTCCTGAGTAGGAGTTGGGGTGGCCTGGCACCTCTAGATCATGTGATACACAACAATGAAAAATAGTGCTATCTGAAATGATAGAAGTGCAAGAGCACTTGGCCACCTTGCCATCAAAAATTACATTAGATCCAAGAAATTAGAGACTAGGTTGGTTGACTGAGGCAATGGAGCTATTGAATCCAAAGGTAAAAGGAATTTAAAGACTTTTGCGTGGGAGGAGGAAATGAGGCTGAGGGAGATGTTTGTGAGGGAGGGGTTGCTACTTGATGGCTGGGAGGGCGCAGAGGCCTGGAGCAGTCGACAGTGGTGGGGACTTGGTTAGGACAAAAGCAGCGAAACCAAAGGCCAATTTAGTTTGTGACACCATAGGTAAGGTTACAATTTTTTTTTCTTGGTTGAATTCATGATTGTTTACTACTCTTTTTATTGTATTTGAATTCATGATTGTTTAGTGGTTCATGGCCTAAACAATCCAAGCAACCTCTAAATTGTCCCATCATTATAAATTGTAAAACCTTTGAGAAACCAACAAAAAATTTTACCCTACCCATTTGAGCTTTAGCTCAAAATATTATAGCATGAAGCGAGGATGCCTTTGTATTCTTTCCCTAACCTGGGTATCAAGGAAATAGTGAACTGCTTGGAAAATCTGGGAATTGGGTCGGTCACTGCTGAGCAACTACTAAAAATAAATGCAGAAACCGCTTGGTTTTTCCCAGCCACGCCATAGTCACCGATGCCATGAAAAATTCGTGCAAGATTTCATTATGAGATATTTTTCATGATAAGGTTATCAACACTAAGCAAACCGAGCGAACATATTTTCCCACAAAACAAAAATTTCATACCACAAATTGGATGAAAACTTTCATACCTAACAGTGTGTACTTTGTTTTTCTCCACAGACTGGACGAAAATAATTTTCCCTAGGTCACCTCAAAATTTCAAGCAGTGGAGGGAAGCGAGCATTGTCAGCAAACTCTAGCCACAATGAGGTAATTCATTGTCAATTTATAGATTTGTAAATGTTTCCATTGTTTCTTTGAATTTTGCGTTTTAGTTTTTTATTTCTAAATTTAAAAGAAGAAATACAATTTAAATATATATATATAGGGACATGAGACTGACAAAGATAAAGAGGAATTGGCTTCCATATTGGGGGTAGAGGCAGTTAACAAATTGGTTAATGTGGACTGGACAAAACTTGCCAAATTCATAGAAAAAAAATCTATTAATGCCCCTCAAACATTGCAAACAAATTAATTGTGTCAAAGGGAATCAATTGATTCCCCAACTAGTCCTAGATCGAGCAAAAGATCCAAAAGGAAATCAGTGATAGTAAACTCTAAGAATGTAGAACAGGGAGTAGAGATTTCCACTCCTGGGACACAAAGTTCCACCATGCCATGTTTTCAATCTTGCATTGGTAGCTACAATATGAAGATAGAATACGAGGTGGTTTCATGGGAAGTCTGAATGATAGATGCTAGGAAAACATTTGTGAATAGGTTGGAGGAATCATGCCTTCAATAGTTCAAAGACCATCTACATTTTTCATTCTCAAAGATATCCATGCACCTGAAAAAAACAGTTATCCATGACACGGAGACTTATTTTGGCACAGGTTGGTCTGTAAAGAAGATAAAGCTATGAATGTCTCAAAACTGCAAGAGATTTCGTTGGAACCAAACAAAGAAGAAAAAAAAAATCCCTCCTGAGCTAAGGCAGAAAAAAAAGGCCAATTGATGTAAGTGTGAAAGTATGGAGAGAGCTTGTAAAAGCATATGAGAAGTCAAATGCATGGAGGAAGTCTGGTGAGGAGAGTACGCAGGTATTTGAATTTTCTCATAAGATTATATCAAATTTATTAAACGATATTTGAATTTTATTTGTGCATAGTTAAATTGAATTAGTATATGTTTTAGGACAAGGCCTCCAATGCTAGGCTTGGGAAACTTTGTGCCACACATCGCAGTGGCTAGAAAGGTTTGCAGGCCTTGATTTGTACATTTGTAAGTATATTTAATATTTTTTATTTTGTTGGAAAAAGTAAATGATTGCATATTAATTAGTTTAAGTAGTCCATGTGCCATGTTTTGACAGGAGGAGAAATATGGCCGCCATCCAAAGCAATTTAAAAATAATATGTTACAAAAAAAAAGTGGAATGATTTTGTAATCTAGATGGAGAACGGGGTATCAATAGTTGATTTTCAATAACTTAGTTGGATATTGTTGTGTTACTATGTCAATTTGCATCTCTTGTGTTGAGTTGTTTATTGATGCATGGGGTGAGTAAATAGAGTTCAAATATTATGATTACAAGATGACCGTTTATGTTCATGAATAAATAGTAGACAGATGTAGATGAACTCAATTCATCTAACTTTATGCCTCTTGGCAGGAATTCCTCTTGAATCTCTAATATTAGGTGCCCGAGACTTCCCTGTAGCTTTTTCCTTTCATTGCCACCTTTCCTCTTCACTGTGAGACTCGTCTCCTTTTTCCTTATATGCATTTCTAGCTTCAACTTCTAATTCATCCCATGTTTTACCTTCCTCCTCTTTAGAATCTTCTTGTTCTTCTTTGTCATCCTCTGACTCCACAAGAGATTCATCTTCTGAACCTTCCTCATCTGATTTTGATTCCTCTTCTACATCAGAAGGTTCATATCCTTGATCTAACTATTCTCAATTATTGGAATCGGAATCACTAGCTTCCATATTCAAAAATTCCCAACCAACATCTTCAATAAATTTATCTAGATCCTTAGTAATACTCATCAAAATTGGTCATGAGTTCAAGTTCATTCTACTTTCATAATACTTTATATCCATGGAGTTTAGCCATCCCTTGATGCCATCAAGTGAAGATTAAGGAATGAAATCAATGTGGAGTACATCCCACTTGAATTATTTGAAAATAATAGCCATATCAAATTCCTTTTTCCCAAGTCATACTCTCTCAAGGTTAACAGGCTCAATCTCACTAATAGTGATTACTAAGAAAGGTAATTTCACCAACTCTACCAAACAATTTACCATAGGAACAATAAAAGCAGAGGCTTTGAAAGGAACTCCATGAAAACCAAGCTCTCTAAATGGTATATCAAACTCTATTTCAAAATATTTTAGATGAATCTACTCCCATATAAGCTCTCTTACTTGCTTGAAAAATCCTTGAAACTCTATATTGATTTTATTTTTCATGTCCCTCTCTTGCTCTTCTTCCTCAATTTCATCAGGATCATACATTGACCTTCTTTCCCCTACTAAAGTTTGGACCACATCCATTACCTCCACATAAAACTAGACATCCTTGGTCTTCTTGGTTCCCATGCCATGATATGGTTATGCAAATGAAAATGAAGAAAAGTAATCATCTCCTTCTCTGCTGGCTGGAAGAATGCATGCTTAATGTTTTGATACATGATATCAGCTCTCTCTTTTGCTCTCATGGTTGAATATCGTAATCTAGTATGGTGGGCCTCCAGAGTTCCAGTCATCTTTCTTCCTCTTCCATCAAATGTTGGCCTGATCCACACATCTGCCAGCCTAATTGGCTTTGTTTCTGAAAGCTGAAGTTTCTCCTGAGTCACCAATGTAGCTTTCTCTGCCTTTTCAGACTCTTTCATTGCTACAGATCTTCTCCGGGATTTAATCATCTGTACCACATGGCTGATGTGCTTTGAATCCTTGCATCTAAAGGAAATTTCCTTAACATAAATACTACTAGGGAATTTCAATGTTTCCATTGTAGTTGGCATTAAAGCTAGTACCTACAACATTGAAAATTATCCTTATGTAAGAATTCCCTCCATCTTGTTGGCTTGTAACACTATTGATGTTGCTACATGAAATTTGATTATAATTCCTCTTCTACACCAGAGGGTTCATATCCTTGATCTGACTCTTCTAAATTATCAAAATCAGAATCACTAGCTTCCATATTCAAAAATTCCCAACCACCATCTTCAAAAACATTATATGGATCATCAGGAATACTCTTCAAAATTGGCCGCCAGTTCAAGTTCATTCTACTTTCATAATACTTTATATCCATGGAGTTCAGCCATTCCTTGATGCCATCAAGTGAAGATTGAGGAATGGCATCAATGTGGAGTACATCCCGCTTGAATTATTTGAAAATAATAGCCATATCAAATGCCTTTTTCCCAAGTCATACTCTCTCAATGTTAACAATCTCAATCTCACTAATAGCAATTACAAAGAAAGATAATTTCACCAACTCTACCAAGCAGTTTACCGTAGGAACAATAAAATCAAAGGCTTCTAAAGGAACTCCATGAAAACCAAGCTCTCTAAATGGTATATCAAAATCTAGTTCAAAATCTTTTAGATGAGGTTGCTCCCATAGCTCTCTTACTCACTTTGACAAATCCTTGAAACTCTGTATTGATTTTATTTTTCCTATCCATCTCTTGTTTTTCTTCCTCAATTTCATCAGGATCATACATTGACCTTCTTTCCCTTCCTAAAGTTTAGACCACATCCATTACCTCCACATAAAACTAGACATCCTTGGTCTTCTTGGTTCCCATGTCGTGATATGGTTATGCAAATGAAAATGAAGCAAAGTAATCATCTCCTTCTCTGTTGGCTGGAAGAATGCATGCTTAATGTTTTGATACATGATATTAGCTCTCTCTTCTTCTCTCATGATTGAATACCGAAATCCAATATGGTGGGCCTCCAAAGTTCTAGTCATCTTTCTTTCTCTTCCACCAAATTTTGGCCTGATCCACAAGTCTGCCAGCCTAATTGGCTTTGTTTTTGAAAGTTGAAGTTTCTCCTGAGTCACCAATGTAACTCTCTCTTCCTTTTCACACTCTTTCATTGCTATAGATCGTCTCTAGGATTTAATCATTTGTACCACATGGTTGATGTGCTTTGAATCCTTGCATCTAAAGGAAATTTCCTTAACATAAATACTACTAGGGAATTTCTAGGTTAGAATTAAAGCTCTGCATCGCCAAACATTGAAAATTATCCCATAAGAATTCCTCCATCTTGTTGGACACTCTTGATGGGTGGCTAAGATGAATAGATTTGATTCCTTTCACTGTAGAGAGTTCATCCTTGATCCGACTCTTTATCGAATCAAAAATCACCATATATTCAAAAATTCCAACCATTCTAAAATTTATCTGGATCATCAGTAATACTCTTCAAAATTGGTTTCCAGTTCAAGCTCATTTTTCTTTCATAATACTTTATATCCATGGAGTTCAACCATTCCTTGATGCCATCAAGTGAGGATTGAGGAATAGCGTCAATTTAGAGTACATCCTACTTGAAGTCTTTGAAAATAATAGCCATATAAAATGCCTTTTTCCCAAGTCATACTCTCTCAAGGTTAACAATCTCAATCTCAAGTATTAGCTAGGGAATATAAAATTTTATTATGGTATGTACACTTTGATATGATATAATATGATTATGGTTTTGTCTCATATGTTGTAATATTAGATATATAACATAAAAATAAATTATTGCATGAAATAAATAATAAATTTTCATTCTAAGTATTTTTTTTGCAAAACACGAGTCTTCCAGAAGATCAAGATGATCCCTCAACATTAGATATATATATCCACAAAATATTGTCTCCTCGGCCACATTGCATCACATGTATGCAGGATGATGATGACGAAATGCGAAGACAATCGGTATCGATGACAATGATGATGATGACGACGATGATGATGATCAAGATCATGATGGTAATGATGAGGATGAGACATTAGAGATAGTAAAACAAGGATATTCATGATCATAGACTACATCATGGATCATTGTTGATATATCATTATGATGACTCTTTTCATGGTTACTATTTATACTCACATTTTCACGCCCACAAGATTCATATTATTGAGTTGTATCATATTGACATGTATCATTTCAATTTTTCAATTATATCATTTGGACATGTATCATCTTGACTCGTAATGTACTTTGAGCTACATAATCTATCAATTTTATTTATATAATTTACGTATCATTTTCAATTTATGCTCCATTGTTGGACATAATTACTTTGACATGTTTTGATGTACCACCATATTTGATCTTTCAATTGTTTTAGTTATAAATGATGATGATCTTATCAGTATTGACTTGTCAATTTATATATATTAAAAGTGGTCAATGATTTTTGGATGGATATTTATTACACATGATGATTTTAATTCATCAGCTCGATGGATGTTGTCAAATCCAATTAAATTATAGATATTTACCTAATTTTTTAATTATGAGATAATGATCATGTTACACACAGTTCATGGTGATGAAAGGTAAAATTAGCCGCTTGGCAGTAGAACATAATTGAAAGTTTCATGCGAGCCACATTAAAAGAGGTGGTAATGCGGAAGCGGATGCCTTATCTAAATGGGCTTTAAATTTTGGTGAAACATGGGAATTTAGGTTGCAGGATTTTAGAGGTGTTAAGTTAGCAGACTTAGGTGAAAACACATGAGAGGAAAACACCTTAAATGACAAGCAAAGGCAGGGGTGGCAGGTGGTGGTGAAGTAGTACTTCATTAATAGAAAGTGTGGGCAATCCAAGATGGTGTTAAATGTAAGCCCTTGATTAAGATGTGTTAATTTCATTTGGAAAGGGTCAAGAAAAAATCTACAACAAACTTTGGTGGTGGTGGTGCTAGTTGTCAAGAGAAATGGAATCCAATTTCACCTTCTGGTCACAAAGATCTTTGGGCCCATTCTATGGAGAGGCGTCCAGAAAATGATTGGAGGGTCTTTTCCTTGTTGACGACAAGCGGCTAGTGCAGTGTGCAAAAATGATTTGTGGTAGGGATTTCCTCCCTCTAAAACACAAATACCGAACCAACATGGACGCTTACTCCTTAATTGTGGTGTGGGTTTTGATTTAGGTGAACCAGTGGAAATGATGAGGATGGTGATGTAGAAAATTGTGCATGAAGATTTTTTGGTAGGCATGGAGTCCATTCTTGAATGGGTGGTTCCGGGTGTAGGTTTAGATTATTCTGAAGGACTAGTAGATGATAAAATTGAGGAGCTCTATGGGAGATTGGGGCTCAAACCTTTTTTTCATTGGCCTGAAGGAAAATACAAAGCTCGTTGTTGTGAGGAAGCATGTTTGGGATGGAAAGCGCTCAAACTCTTCATCAAACAAGCAAAGGTGGAGATGCAGGGATTGGAAGTGAAAAGGAAGTGCCAGAAGAAGAAGTCGAGGAAGTGGCAAAAGAAGAAGCCTCTGAAGGAGATAGCCAAGCATCTGTTTGGTCCAGGTGGAGCTCATTAAGACTAGTCATGTTTGTCTATGTCTGATTTTGAATTCTCCCTCCACTTTTGTTGTATTAAAGTGTGTAACTCTAAGCACTATTAATGGTGATTATTTTTTGTAAATATTTTACTGGTAAAATAGTTACAGGGGTTACGGGGGTTATTTAATGTTTTACTCTGCACATTAAGGTGCCTCTGGTTTTTGTTGTTTGCTATGGAATTTTGGTTGGTAATGACATTGAACAATAGATGTACTTTTTTATCTTTACAAGCAATACAAAAAATTTGTGTTACCAACCCAAAAAAAATAATTGTCTTGTTATTTAATCAAATGAGTTAAATAATTGAATTACTTAGTCTATAATCATATGAGTTATTTAAGAGGAACAATATATTTAACTAATTAAATTGAAATAAAACATATTAAATTAACAAAAGGAAGAAAAACAAGAAACATTTTTAGAAGAAAAAAAGGAAGCAAAACAAGAAGCATTTTTAGAAGCAAAAAAGGAAGCAACAATGGAGGCCAAACTAGAAGCAATCTTGGAAGAAAAATTGGAAGCAAAACCAGAAGCAAATGTGGAAGCAAAATTAGAAGCAAACTTGGAAGCAAAATGGGAAGCAAAACGGGAAGCAAAATCGAAAGAAAAAATAGAAGCAAAACTAGAAGCAAAACTGGAAGAAAAACTAGAAGCAAACTTGGAAGCAAAACTGGAGGCAAAACTGGAAGCAAAATAGGAAGCAAAAGCGGAAGCAAAACTGGAAGCAAAACCAGAAGCCTAATTGGGTGCTAATTTAGGCACTATTCCTGATGCTAATTCTCGATGTTATTTTAGGCATTAACAGAGGTGCTATTTTCGATGCTATTTCCCAGCACTATTGTAGGCACTAATGGGGGCATTGTGATTTTCCTACGTTAACTACGACAATAACTTCGGCGTTACGTCTAGTGCAAAAGTCGGCATAAAATTCAGCGCCAAGATGACCATGCATGTTTGCACCGAGTTTAGCGCTAGACAACTCACCCAATTCATTGACTAAAATACACTGAAATTTGGCGCTATTTTAGGCACTATTTGCATGTTCAGTTGTAGTGAAGAGACACTGCCGAGGCAATGAAGAAATAGCTGATGGAACAACATGAAGAGTTTGATCCTGAATTGGATGAAAGCTCAATCAATCTATCTACTTTATTCCCAATTCAGATGATGAAGGTCGCTTCAATTTCTCAAGCTAAGGCTAGTGAGAAGATTCTGAAGTCTCACATAGAGGATAGTGAATTGCTAAGCCTTGCATCTGGAGTCCTATAGAAATTAATGCCTACTCATGTCAAGGATCCGCCTGGTTCCTCTTTTGGTGAGCTAAAGAAGCTCATAAATTTTGTAAGTTCTCATTTTGAATCTTTTGAAAAATCAGCCATGATTAAAGTTCAAATGGAGTTTAAGGAAAAGACATTTGGTGGTTTGAAAGAACTAATTTCAAAAGATAAAACTCTACTGGCCACTTACAAGAGAAATATTCAAGATACTTTATCTGAAGGTGGAAAAGTGTATAAGTCATGTTTAGTTTTGTCAAAATTCACTGAATCCAATGAGAAAAAGGTGAAGGATATTGAAAATCAGTTCACTATCCTTTCTGATGCTTTTGATCCATTAGTTGGTAATGTTGGTGAGCAAGAAGGTCAGGTAATATCTTTTCTTAACAAAATAAGGAGTTTGAAGCATGAAAATGAAATGATTGTAGGGAGATCATGCAAACTCAGAGGACTAATTAGTCCAAAGATTGAAATAATGGTAAATGCATTAAAAGAGGCCAAAGATGCTATGGCAGCTCGTGACCCAGTAAATCTTGAAGCTACAGAAACTTTGCCTTATTTACTTTGTGGTCACATAACAATTCTAGAGAGTTTCAAAAAGGTTTGGGACACAAATTTAAGTGTGTTGAAGAATTATTTTGTGAATGTCTTCAAATTTGTGTAAGTGAGGTTATGCTTGTACAGTTTTGAAAAAAAAAAATTCGGGTCCCCAATTTTTCCATTGATGTCAAAGGGGGAGAGTTGTACAGTGAAAAATGTGTATTCATCTTAGGGGGAGAGTGTAGTTCATGGTGGTACTGATTCGACACTTAGTCATTTTTCACTAAGTGTTTCCATCAATGCCACAGGGGGAGATTGTTGGAAAGAGACACTACAAATGATTTCAGGTGTTTTCATTGATGGCAACCCTATTCAGTGACTGATCTACACATCATCATTTGCTCCCATCGACAGACAGTTTGCAAACAGTCAGAAGAATAGAGCATCTGGCAGTTTGGTGATCATCGATTCACGTGTAGATTTTATGTTACTATTTTGATTTTTGGATCTCATGGGAGGTTTATCAGTATATTTCTTATGTTATCTGGAAATCTTAGTGCCTCATACCAAGCTATGTGTAAGTTTGGAGATCTAGTTGATATCTTTTTGTTTATTAGTGTTTTGTGGCCAACTAAGTTGATATAATGTGTTGCGGATATTCGAGGAATATTTATTCAAATATTTTTTTGTTTGATCATTATGT
>VDFB02320621.1:0-34753 GCA_007258455.2 Sequoia sempervirens | reverse complement strand
GGAATATGGTTACATATTCCATGATTATAAATAGGGGCAATGCTCTTGTGGAGATTACTGGTGATGCTAAATAAAACAATCTGAAATTTTTTTAAAATAGGCTTGCACTATAATAATGTGGCATGTGCAATACCCTGTTGTCTTCATCTGTCGACTGCCAAGCAAATTTCTCCAACTTTGCATTGATTTCCTGTGTCTATGGATGTGATCTATCTCCTACACAAAAAACATGTACCATTTTATGCCCTTCAATCATTTGACATTTCCTTACGGATGTGATTATTGATTCATTTTTCTATTGAGTGTGTTGTGTGCATTGTGCAATCATGATTCATTTTCATAATTTCCTCAAAGACATGTTTTTTAATGTTTCCTTTTTCATAACTTTAGCTACAGCAATTTCAAATTTTCATGTTTTTGAATTTTCTTTGTTTCCTTTTTCATAACTTTAACTATAGCCATTAATTTTTAAATTTTTCTTTCTATAGTTGTTGTGTCTAAACTCTAATCATAATGTCTTTTTGTTTTTTTTTGGTTTTTTTTTGTGTAGAATTTGAATCATTGAATCAAGAATGTCGAGTGGGGGAAACAAACAAGGCTTGTATCCGTTGTGGAAGTATGTTTATCATATTAAGGGGCCGAAGAGTTCAGGAGGAACAGCCACAATCTCATGTAAATTATGTCCAATGTCATGGCAAGGTACTTACACGAGGGTGAGGACTCATTTCCTTCACATACCTGGAAAAGGTGTTGATCCTTGTACAAATGAGGTGGAACGATATGACGCTGTGAGGGATCAAGAAAGGGCTGATGGTAAAGTTTCTAATATGAGCTCTCACGCTTCAACAACAGGGGCAACTGCTGCAAATCAAAATCAGAATAGAGAGGTAGAGGTGGATGTGTCTTCAAGAGATGTAGGAGAAGAAAGTTCTCACAAGAGACCACACATTGGTAGCTCAAACCCCATTGGCAGATTATTTGATGTGCAAGGTTGAGAAGCGGTTGATGCAGCGATTGCACACTTCTTTTATGCCAATGGAATACCATTTAATGTTGCTCGCTCACCTTTCTATAATGAGATGGTCCAAGCAATCAGCAATGCACCAGCTGGGTATAAACCACCTATGTATGAAAAGCTTCGCACTATTGTAATTGATAAAGAAAAAATTCGATTAGAGCAACAAATTGCACCATTGAAAAGAGTGTGGGCTTCAGAAGGACGCAGCATTGTGATGGATGGGTGGACAGATACTAGAAAACGTCCACTACTTAATATCATGGTAACATGCAACAAAGGGCCTTATTTTTTGAAGGCATTAGATTATTCAGCGCAAGAAAAAAATGCAGAGTTTATTTTTAACCACCTATGTGATGGCATTGAGGAGGTAGGGGCATCACATGAAGTCCAAATCGTTACAGATACTGCCCCAGTTTGTAAACCAACAGGCATGTTGGTGCAAAAGAAATACAAGCATATATTTTGGACACCATGTTGTGTGCATTCGTTGAATAATGCACTCAAAGATATTGGCAAGTTTGAGTGGATTTCAGCTCTCATAGAAAAGGGCAGAAAAATTCAAATGTTCATATGTAACCATCACCAAACATAAGCTATTTATCGAAAATTTGCCAAGGTGGAGCTTCTCAAACCAGCCGATACAAGGTTTGCTTCTTATTTTATTCTTCTTCACCGTCTTTGTGAAGTGAAAGGTGCTTTGTGTTCCACGGTAGTTAGTGATGCATGGGCAGCTTGGAGGCAATCTACATCAAATGATGCAGTTGAGGTGAGAGGCATGGTCCTTGATGACCGTTTTTGGGGTGATGTTAAATTTGTTGTGGACTTTATTCAGCCCATATGTGAGGTGATCAAATTTGTAGATTAAGACAAGACATGTTTGGGGGAATTTTATGAAGAAATAGATTCCATGTGTGAAAGAATTAAGAAAATAACAGATGCAAAAGATCCTTCGTTATATCCTTTGATAGAAGAAAAGTTACATGGAAGATGGAACAAACTTAACACACCTCTTCATTTTGCTTCCTATGACTTAAATCCTAAATGGCATAATATACAAGAGACCAATAAGAAGGCTCCATATGAGGATAGAGAGGTAATGAATTTTGGGCTGCAATAAAAAAGATATATGGCCAACGTGAGGAAGCATCAGTTTTGAGGAGTCAATGGAATAAGTTTCCACGTGGGCATGGTGATTTTTCTTCCATGGAAGCTTTATATGATATGCGAGCAAAGAAAGACCCTATAGAGTGGTGGTGGAACCATGGAGGTGAAACACCTGATTGCAATCATTTGCAATAAGATTACTCTCACAAGTAGCTAGCTCTTCATCTTGTGAGAGAAATTCGAGTACTAATGGTTTTATTCATTCACTAAAGAGGGACCGATTAGGGTCAAAGAAACCAAAGAATTTGGTGTACATTCATAGCTCACTTCGTCTTCTCTCTTGTGTACATCTTGCATACAAGGAGGTTCCTTCAGCAAAATGGGACCAAGTTTCACCTGATGGAGATGTTGCAGCCATAATCGATGAAGTGGTTGAACCAGATGGCCTTATTGATTTACCCCCAGTTCTACTACCAACAGAGGAACCTGAGTTAGAGAGTGATGAATATTTGGAGAGCATCATAGTTGAGGACCTTGACATGGATGATGTGGTGTAGATGATATCAGATAGATTTCTGATTTTTGTTTTTCGTTTGCATATCAGCCAATCAAACTATCAATATTTCTGAATTTCAATATGTAATCGAATATGTAATGTCAAATGTGAACTATGATTATGAAATTTGAAGTATGAACTCTTTGACACAATGTGATAATGACATTTGGATTTAAATTTTGTGTATTTAAAGTTCAATGTCATCATACTTTCAGATTTTCTATAAATTATTAATTTTTTATTTTTTTATTTTTTTATTTTTTATTTATATTATAAAAAAATGGCGTCTCCAAGTGCCCCCGTCTCCTATTTTCAAAAAATGTCATACCAGTACCAATACGAGTCTCTTGGCAACTATGCTATTTTTAGCTTTTGTGCAAAACTTGTCCGAGCATAGTCGAGTTTACAGTTAAACTTCAAGTTTTCCAGCATGGAGTACTCTCCCCTTCAATTCAGAACCGAGTCAATGTTGTATCACAATTTCATCAGAACTTTTGAAACCGATTTGCATCATATAGAACCAAGGTTCGATTTGCATGCTTTGGAAGACGCAGGCAGTGTTGTAGTTAAACATCTTGGTCATTCTGGATTGCTCAAAGCAGCTTCAAATCCCGTTTCAGTGCAAAGTCTAGAGTTTGTAATTGCTTGTATCAAGCATTACAACCTAGCAACATGAGAAATTCAAGCAGCAGATGGAAGAGTTGTTTGCACCCTCAAGCCGAACATTGTTGAAAAGTGTTTTTCAAATACCACCTTGGTTAGAAAATTTGGTTATCTCCATTGAAGAATGTGAAAAGGTGAGGCACATGCACAAGGACAAATACCGCAAGAAAGTTGCACAAAAATGGTGGAAGGAAACGCACAACACTTTGCTGGAAAGATGAGTTAAATTGTCGTGATATCAGCAAGATTCGATAAAGCGGCTGATGAGGTCAAAGATTTTCTAAGATCAATTGCAGAAGGCGAGAAAATCCTGGGAAAGAGAAATTTTGCTATAGATAGTATTGATGCTACTGATAGAGAGGCAGTTACTAGCTTTTTGGCGGATGTTGTTGAGATTTAAAGCAGCAGTGAACTTGAAGCTTTCTCTAAGCTTTCTTTCTATTCTTGTCTCATCCTTATCCATTCTTTGTGAAAGAGAAAATATCAAGCTGTAATAGTTGGCACTTTCCCTGTTTTTTTGCTTTCATAGGTTATTAGATGCTTATCTTGTTTTAGTTTTAGAAATAAAGCTTGCATGTTGACAAGTCTTGGTTGTAAAAGCAAGGAGATTTTAGGGTTCCCTACTCCTCTGCTTCTGTATAAATAAGGACAGCCTTGCCCATTTTTCTTTAACGGTTATTGTGATAGCAAATTGTTGAGCCTATTTTGTCTGCAAGTTGTTCAGTTTCAGTTCACTTTGTGTAAGAGCAAGCTTGCATGCATGCCTATTAGCTGCAAGTTATTGTTCAATTCATGTGTTTTGTTACAATGTATTACGGTTGATCGCTAAGTTGTAAGCCTGTTATTGCTACAATCCTACTGTCCCAGAAGTGTAATCTCTATTACTTGAAATTTGAGAAAATAAAATCTTATGCTTGCTTTGTTGCTTTGATCTACTGTCTCAGATTTCTATTTTATGTGTTTTGCTTATATAATCTTTATTTCAGCTTGCATTGAAAGTACAGTAGATGTGCGTTGGAAGAAAGTTTGTTTAAGTATTTGTGTCAAAGAATCATTCCTTGTTCATTTCTAACTCTCAAGCTCTGAGTTTACTTGAGTAGTTAGAAATGTCACTAGAGTAGGCTTAGTTGTAGTTGAAATTCAAACGAGAAAATCTCAGCTATGGTGCTAGAGTTTTATAACCTTGTGCTCTTAGTTGAACAAAAAGATTGGAAAACTAGTTTTAGTTTACTTTCTTTAAGCTACATCAACAAAGAGCAAGCTTCCCCTCCTAATTTGAAGAGCAGTTAATCTGTGCATAGTTGTCTGTTTCTAATTCGCATACCAAAGGTGCGAATTGAAACGCCAACAAAACTCTTTCAAGCCTGATCAATTATTGAGGGGCACCTATATCCAATAAGATGGTGCTAATCATAACTCATATTCAATGGACATATATTTTTAATTAAAACTCTTTCAGGCCTGATCAATTATTGAGGGGCACCAATTGAATTGAGGTCTTGTGTTCAATCCCTAGGGGATTATTCTTGAGGCAACACTTCAAGGTAAGGTGGGCTTATCTTGAAAATTGCTTACGAAACCAGACTAGGGCCTGGATTAATGTTCATAGCAACCAAGCAAAATATAGAAATTTATTTTATTTCAAAATAGAAAATTATTTTAATTCAAGTTTGGCAATAAATTAATTGTAGATATCATTCATTCTCCTAGCTGGAGGTAAGGGAGTTTTCAGAAGTTCTCGTGGAGAAACTCTCCTCCATTAAAAAAAGATAACAGCAAGGACACTAAATACTAAAAATCGAGCAAAAAGCAAGGATACTATTGTGAGTCTTACAAATCATTATGTCAAAAGGGTGGAAAACACTAGTAGTGATGGAGATTCACAGATTCTTGTAAATGTCATTAATGGTCGGAAAAGTCAAAACTTGAAGATCGAAATTCAGTGACAAAGCATGGTGGCTATAGAGTATGTTGTAATAAACAGAAATGAAATACATAAAGAGGGAATGAAATCAGATTGTAGACCTGGCTAAAAATAAGGGTGTCAATCTTGAAAATACCTTGGAGGTTTAAAAATGGACTCCACTGCCCCACTTCCCAAATCAATTTCAAAGGTGTTATACCCAAACCAATCTTCATTAAGGCATTTTGCTTAAAATGGACTAAATCTTGTAAAAGTGTTGTCAAAACTCAGTTTTTGGGCAAATCAAGTATGGGCTTTTTAGTCAGTTTGATGTCAACAAGATACTGGTAAAATTTAAAAAAATTGAAAATTAGGGTTTTCGGGCCCCTATTTTTGGGTAAAACCCTAAAAATAGAAACTTGTCAGAATTGGCTGAAATATATTTTGATTGGCTTATTTCACATCATGATCACAGTGGTGAAGTCAGATTGAACAAAAAGTCAGTTTAAGTCTAGTGGGTAGTTTTCACTTTTTTAGGAGAAAAGTTAGGACCTCTGAGGTCGTCAATGGCAGTTGGCCAGTAGTAGGTGTTGAAATCTAAGACTGAAACTCAACGCAGAAGATTCTGCAAGGCGAGATGCTGAAAATGATGCTTCCCGACGGAGGGGATTTTCAAATAGCAAAAATTGCAGAAAATATTCTAAGTCTGGAAACACTTCATTTTGCTACATGGGAGATGCTTGCGCAATCAAAGTGAAAGTCAACTTTGCAGTGTCCATACATGTAAAAATGGTGAAATACAATCACGCACACGCGTCAGCGGTAGTGATGCTTCAAACGCAATCAACTTAGCAAGCAATACGGTGATCGTGAGGCGGGAAAATGGTGAGAATCATCCAAAAACTACCAAGTCTGGTGACATTTGCGCCCCTGCAGGTCAGGGGCGCCCTTCATTTTGAAGGCCCAAAAGCAGTTATCAATGGTTGCAAATACATTCATTCTCTCCAAAATTCAGACAGCTTTCCAGCAAGCCATTAAGTGAATCCATCAGATTTGCGGAACTCCGACAATTTAAGGCGGAAACAAAAGTTACGAAAGATTTACATGTCAGAGATGATAGTCAAATTTCAGTTTATGCACCCCTGTAGCTCAGGGGCACCCTTGAATTAGACCTGTCAGATGATGGAATTTGCAAAATCCGTCTTCGGGGGATCTTTTCAAATTCAACCTAGCTCCGCGATGAATCCATTCACAAGTCCGTAAGACATGTTGAGTGACCGTGGCAATTGTTCCAGCAGACACGTAAAACAGAGGGAAAATAAAAGTGAAAATATCAAAATGTACCTCTACAGGCCAGGGGCGCCTCGCCTTTTGCCTACCTAGTTGAGGTTTACGGCAGCTGTCGTCTTCAAGAGGTCTGTGCAAAATCCTCCTAGCTATTCAGCGAATCCAACCGTCAGCCCTTGACATCCGTCAAACGCCCGTAGATGAAGAATCAAAGCAAAAAGTTGAAGGATAAAAAACAAGCAAAAATTGGCTAAGTATGAAAATATGCACCTTCCTTGAAAAAGGCGCCATTCTACTGGAGGTCTTAGAAGAAGTTTTCTCGCTTCGTCACTTCCACGAACATCTCTTCCAAGTTGTTCCATCTTCGCGATGAGATCATCAGCGCACGCATCAGAGCAATCCAGCTCCCGGCAATGAAGGCTAAAGTGAAGCATTCGGTTGGAAGTTACAAATTGTAAAATCATTTCCAAGAGTGCAGTTGCGCCCCTGCAGGCCAGGGGCGCCCTTGCATTTGAGGGTTTTAAACCAACTTTCAGACACTACACATACAATCATTCTTTGCAGAATTCTTCCATCTACGCAATACATCCAGCATCCAGTCGACAAGAGTCATCATTCACCGGCAGCGGCAGATTGAAGCACAGAGAGGCAAATCAGCAAAATGGCTTAGTCTGGTGTCATATGCACCCTTATGGAGAAAGGCACCCTTGTTTTTCAGGCATCAAACTCAGCTTTTAGCTCTTGTAGCTCCCAGCAACGTGTCATCAGACTTGTTCCAGCTACGCAGTGGATGTGTTAGCTCAGCTCCAAGATCAACCGAGCATCCGGAAATCAGGATTCAACAGAGGCTATGGTGACATTTTAAAATAGCTAAAAAGTAGGAGCTTAGCTAAAAATCTCAAGTTTTGAAGGAAGGCCCCTGGAAAGTCAAAGTTTGACATTTTGGAATTAGAATGCATATTCTAGCTGCCCCAAAAAGGTGGAACTCAGTTAATTGAATAAAATAATATTTAAATCTTCAGTTTCAAACGTTAGTTTTGCTTGCAAAGGCATATTTCTTCAATATTTCAAAGGGGCGCCTATTTTAAGACTCAGTGTCAGTTTCTATTAACAAAGTGCGGTCCAATCAGATAATAGAATCCTAAATATAGGGTTTTTGCTTGCATGAGATGCCTAAAACCTCAAATTCTTTAAATATGCATTTAAGCGTCAATTATTCTCATAGTAGGTTGAGTGCAAACAAGTATTCTCTCATGAAAGCATGATTTGAAGGCGCCACAGGTGTTATTTTTAAGATTTCTTTGCAGATACAGGTCCAGATTATTCAGCAAACTTCATTCAAGGATAGTCAGAGGTAGAATATAACTTCTATTTTCTCTCCTATTTCTTCTATCCTTGTCTCAGGTTCTCTCTCGTATGTCCAAGTATACAACGATTTTTCACAATTCTGATCATCTGGGTGTGTTGTGCACGGTTTTCTATTTTAGCTTTCCGAAGAAAGTTGTCAGAACCTAGCCGTATTTACAATCAACAGGCAACTTTTCAAAATGCAATTCACACAGAATGACACAGATTTGCATCAGGTGGATCCAAAGGTTGACTTGAATGTGTCAAAAATGAACCAGATTAAACTTCAAAACATCGAAGAATCTGGGTTGCTAGAGGCGGCTTCACTTCCCATCTCAGCACAATGCATAGAATTTGTGATGTCTTGTGTAAAACATTACAATTCTACTACTCGAGAAATTCAATCAGTAGATGGACAGGTGATTCATAGTATCAAGCCCAGGGACATTGAGAAGTGCTTTAGTATTCCTCAAAATCCAAATAGTTTAGTCATTACCATGGATCAGTGTGTGAAAGCATGCATTGTTGATAAGGACAAATGTCAGAGTAAAATGGCAAAAAGGTGGCTGAAATAGAAGAAAATTAACTTGCCAAAGAATGTGCGTCGCAGAGAGTTCAAAGATGAATACGCAATTTTGATTACTCTTCTTAATCGCATTTTCGGTCATGCAGATGCTCATAAATTCCAGCCTTGGTTGTATTACATCATGGCTCAGATCATTTACAGAAGGGAGCATTACGACTGGGCCTCTTTGATCAGCAACGTTCTCCACAGACAGATGATCAGCTTCTTGGTTGCTCACGAGTTTCACATGTGTTCATAGCTCATGTATTTGATTGCCTTCCAAGGCTAGTTTAGAGGGTTGAACACTGTGGGATTCTCAATGTACAAACAGTTCATCAATATTACGAACAGCTTGAGTTCACACAATCTGAGCAACACTTCAAGTGTGTGCAGGAAGCATTTTTGATGTACACAATGAGGAACCTAGACCAGGAGCTACATGTGTGTATCTCAATGGTAGCCAGAGGAGCAATGGTAGAATGGGCGGATTGGTATATTCAGTTCCCTACCTATACCTACATCCATGTCTACAAATATGCAGGTCGTCCAGCCATGCTACCTCGTTATCCTTCGGATAGGGTGGTTTTCATGGAGTTTCTACAGCAATTGTACGATGTTCACTCACATCTACGAAATAAACACAAGTCAGTTGCCAATTTTCCATTACAGATGGGCATTTACAAGTGCAAGACAGCAATTGACGCCAAGGCTATGGACCATGAGTTAGCAAGATTTAATCTTAAGTACCTCATTGAAAGACACTCATATGACCCTTGGGGTTATTACTCAGCACACCTTGGCAGTCGCTCTTATCACAAGCCTTCTATGGAGGACTACTAGGACAATTGAGAGGACGAGTTCGAGGTACGTCGGCACAGTTACAGCAAGTTCACCCTCTCACAGATTTTTGTCTTCATGTCAGAAGATGTGGGAGGGTTGTCAGATGATGATGGGAATGTAATTCCTCCATTTTTCAGAGAACAGGATCATACGCAACCACTTCCAACTGTCAATTGGTTTACCAAGGAATACTCATTGTTAAGGAAAGATCAAGCAAGGTTATCCAAAATAGCATACTCTACTTGGATAGCAAGAAGATGAGGAGGGCAGTCATGCCAAATACAGAGCCGCCATCGGTGGATATTTCACTGCCTTCCACATCAAAGACAAAGCCTGAACAAAAGAAAAGGAGTAATCCTCCTAAAGGAAGCAAAGTGTCTGAAAATTCAAAGCGAAAAGCACTAGTTGCTGATTTGGACCAGCGAGAAACACATGTGGAGATTGCCACAAATGCAGTTCAGAGCATGCCAGAAGCAGGGGTACAACCTCCCATGCCATCACCAACACCACAGCAGTCTTCAATTCCAGTTCACATTGACTTGAGGCTAGACTCGCCACTGCGTAGCAGTGCTTCCACACATTCTCACTCATCAGGAGTTCCCAGGTCTAGCACTGATCCTTCGAGTGAGATTAGTTGAAATTCATCTTAGCTTGGGAATCAACTAGGTAGGAAGAGGAGGCAGCCATCCTATAAACCGGACTTCTCAGATTTTGATCATGTCTACCAAGACGCGCCAGATAAAAGGATAAAGAAGAAACTCCATGTGGAAAGGAACGTTGACAAGGAAATAATAATTGAGACCATTGCACCTCCAGAGGACAAGAACTCGGACGAGATAGAAGTTGAAGACTTCGCCTTGATAAAGGCCAACCTTGGTAGAAGTACACGCCAAGTAGACATTCATTTCCTCCAGGTTGCAACGGCAACCATAAAGGAGAGAGTCATAAAGGACAGAGAAGATAAGGCAGCCCTCAAGGCTGAAATCCAACAGCTTCGCCAGTATATCTCCAACCTTATGCACAGCAATGAGAATGTCACCACCTTGCTCCCGCAAATGTTGTTACCAACAAACTAGAATCAGCTAAATCAGCTGGTTCTATACGGGAGCGCTTCAAAGATTGGGAGGAGGAGTTCGTCACAAGGGGTCGCTTCACACTTTTAGAATTGTACCAATTGAGTTAAAGGCCCACGAACTTCGTACATAGATCTAGGATGAAGAGCAAGACTTGGCGATAGACAAACCAAGGAATGAGATCATGATCTCTCATCTAAGGACAGCATATGACTCAGTCATAGACGAAGAAGATAAGGAAGCTATTTTTACTTGGAGAACACAACTAATCTTCAAGGAAAAAATACATGAGACAATTGCTGCAGAGTTGGCCAGGTGCAGAGAACAAGTGACTAGTGCTATCCAGTTCGTAAGAACTTTCATATCACAAGTCCCTTGCCAGTATCAGCGTGAGGATGGTGAGTACATCGAGCTCGCCGACGTACAATCAGAGTTGCAGGTACTCATTCATGGTATTTTCAGTGGCGATTCCATTGGTTGTAAGTTGGATCAACTTACAATCAAGTCAACGTTATTTGATGAGGCAGCCAAAAGTGGAGAAGAGTTACAGAGTCAAATTACGGGCAGTGAGGAGATGTTGCGAAGACACAAAGTGCTTCAGAAGAGTATCAATGCCCCAGATGGTGATGCAATCAATGACCTTGTGGAGGGATTTCTCAAATTTGCGGCAATGAACTACAAATCAGGACATCCCACCTTTTAAGGATAGACATTAGACACAACAGTTAACTCGATACCTCTTTCCGAGTTAACTTGTTGATCCACAGATCATGGCATGTCTATTTTGGAATCATCTATGTACAGTTTGAGTTCTCATATATTTTTCAATTTCCGTTAACTAATATTAGTTGTCAGTTAACTTGCATATCAATAAGAACTTGCATGTTGCAAACGTCCATTTGATTTAGTTTTGTTTCAGTTAGCTAATGGTAGTTTTCCAGTTTACTATATAGTTGCTTACATTTAGGTTTAGCAATAAGTCTTGCATGCTTGCAAGACTCATGTTGACTCAAGGTGATTTTAGGGTTCCCTAAACCTTTGATGTCTATAAATAAGAGCATTCTTGCTCATTGTATTTTTTAACTTTTGCTGCAAGAACAAATTACTCAGCCCAATTTGCCTGAATGTTGTTATTTTGTTTTTATTCACCTTGAGCTTTTATTTGTGATAGTGAACATGCTGAGCCGCCTTGCCTGTAGTATCGCTATTTGGTATTTGTTCACATAGTTAAATATAATTGTTGGTTTGATCGTTAATTGTATTGATAGGTCCATACGATTTGTTGTCCCGGTTATTATTTCATGTTGTCATTAATAAGCTTTGTTTCATATCTACACCTCATATAGGAGTCGTCTCCTCCTTGGGAATTTAGAAGTAAGGTTTATCGTGTGTTGTTGTCATTAATAATCTTTGTTTCATATCTACACCTCGAATAGGAGCCGTCTCCTCCCTGGGAATTTACAAGTGAAGATTGTCATTTGATGTTGCCAATAACCTTTCTTTCAACCTACACCTCGGATAGGTGTCCCATCTCCTTAGAAATCCTAACTTAAAGATTATCATATACCAATTTCCTGCTCCTAAGTCCTCATGCTCTGTTTCTCTTGAGGAAATAGGATAGTTAAAGCATTTAGTTAGATGTAGTTAAGATCTGCAAAACCAGAGAAAAACCTTAGTTGCAACGTATTGGTATTCTTAACCTTCTGCCTCTTCCAACTGAGTCAAAAAGATAAGATTTCGAAAATTTACTTTTTCACGCATATCAGCAAAAGAGCTTCCCCCTCCTAATTTGAAGAGCAGTCATTACGCACTGTGCGTAGTTGTCTGTTGCCAATACGCACTCCAAAGGTGCGAATTGTAACGCCAACAAAAGCTTGATACTGATGGATGTTTTTTCACATAGAAAAACCACCTCCTCTCACCTTGACTCTTCTGACTAAACCCTACCTATCCTTCCTCTCCCTTGCTCTACCAAATACCCTTATCCCTATCCCCAACACCCCACACCTTCCTCCCTCCATCTCCCCTTAGCAATTTTGCAATAAAAAGGCTGCTATTAATGTGATGGTAGGCTTAAATCCTATTAGGAATCCTGTAATATAGTATTTTGGGTGATCAAGCCTTTCTATAATGAGCAGGAAAAAGTAAACCTAGATCAGTTGGCAAAAGGACTTATCTACAAAGCCTAGATCTCAGATTTTCGGCCCTACTTTTTAGGAAATTTTCTAAAAATAGACTTTTTTTGGGTTTTTCTGGGTTCCTTCTCAAATGGGTACTAGCAAAATTTTCTAAAAATAGAATTTCTGCTTCCAGGGCTCAAACTGATTTTGATTGTTTGAAAATACTTCCTGGTCAAGCTGGTCTAGTCAGAATCGTCAAAAGATCAATTTTTCTCTGGTGGGTCTATTTTGCTTTTTTAGAAGCTAAAACAAGAGCTCCAAGGTCATCAATGGTGGATGGTCAACTGCTAGATCTCAAATTCGAGGTCTCAAACATTGCACAAATCGAGAAAGGGAAAAAGATGTCCATGAAATGGAGAACGAAAGAAGGGAAGTTGGAAGATTACAAAAATGGTGAAAATTTGTCTAACACTAGAGATGTTAGGCGCCCCTGCCCAGTCAAGGCGCCTAGCTGTCAATGCCTTAGCCATTTTACAATCTTCGACGTATGGTGAATACACATCTGCCGAGCACGGAACGATGAACGCGAAGAGCAAAGGAAAAGTTGAAAAACTACAAATAAAAAATTAACTCTAGACAGTAAAGACACCCCTGCTAGCCAGGGGCGCCCATCATTTCAAGGGCTTAGCTATTGGATTTAGGATTGTGTCTCCAAGAGTTTGTTCTTAGAATTCTTTTGGCTTCACAATGAATCTATTAGCCAAGTCATTGGATCAATCAAACAGTCGGAATCTTGGATCAAACATAGAGGTTTTATCAAAGAAGCAATATGGAAATCATGAAAAACCTCAAAAATAAACTAACTCTGGGATCCATGGGTGCCCCAACTTGCCAGGGGCGCCTAGGGTTTTGAGAGGTTTAATCCAGCTACTAGGGTTTACCAAAGCAGTCATCTTCTTTAGAATTCTTCAGGCTATCCAGTGAATGTCTCAAATAGACCATCGGATTCGTCAAACGCCAGATATTACAATTCAAATGAAGATGAAGATCATGAGGAACAAAAAGGTTAAATTTGAAAGAAGAAAAACACAAAAAAATATTCTAACTCTGGAGGAGTTGGGCGCCCCAATTAACCAGAGGCGCCCAAGATTTTGTGGGATCAGAAGGTGGAAGGGTTAGTAGACTCCAGAACATTCCTTCAGATTCGAACAGGCTCTCCAACGGATTCAACGGTGAGCTCAGAAGATTTGTCAGTCATCAAATATTGCAGGTCGAACGGAGGTAGAAAATCAAAATAAAGTTGAAAATGTTAGAAAAATGGTTAAGTCTGGGATGCATGGGCGCCCAAGCTTTTGAGCCCCCAGAATCACTTTTTAGAAGTTGCAGCCTCCAAAAGATCTTCCGGATTCTTCCAACGAATTTATTAGCCAACTCACAAGATCAATTAAACATCCAAAAACGAAGATCAAACTGAGATCAAGAAAGCAAGCAAAGTTGAGAATCCTAAAAAATATTCTAACTCTGAAGAGCAAAGGCGCTCAAGGTTCAATGCCTTGGAAATTTTTCAAGTTTTGTCACTCATCGTTCAAAAGGTGTCCACATTCGACGTTCCTGCTTCTAGATTGGCTTCAAAGTTTTAACGCTTGGAGAATAAAGCGCTTTTTCGTCCTCGAACCCTATTTAAGAAGGCTTCGACATTCATTCTTCACATTTTGCAGGTTGACCTTCAAGGTTTGAAAGATATCATTTTCTTCTTTTCAAGTTTTAGAGGCTAAAACGAGGTGCTTTTTCAATTTTCTTTATCGATTCGGGATTGGGATGCACAAAGGCACGCTTTTTCATGATCCAATCTTCTAGGGCATCACATTTTAGAAATAGGTGGTCAGCTTTTTCAGTTTTCATCAATCTGGGTCCATTTGCTTTTTGTTCCTCTTAAAGATTTGAAGATTTTATATTTCCAAAAATCTGCTTTTTCAGCGCTTTTTCGAGAGCCCTTAGCTTTTTCAGAATCTAATGAACTAGGTCTCTTGAAAACACGATTGTCTACAAAGCCTAGACTTGACCCTTTTCCAGCAATCTGTTTTTTGGAGAAAAATCAGCATCTTTTCGGGGCAGCGAAGATTTCCAAGAATAGAACTAAAAAACAACAACTAACTCGATTCCTTTTCCAAGTTTTCTTGATATTCTTGTCTCACGCTTATCTATTCTTTGAGAAATAGGAAAAATCAAGTCGTTAGTTGGAACTTTCCCTGCTTTTTGCTTTCAACGGGTTGTTAGTTAGTTGTCTTGTTTTAGTTTTAAAAATAAAGTTTGCATGTTGGCAAGTCTTGTTGTAAAAGCAAGGAGATTTTAGGGTTCCCTACTCCTTGCTTATGTATAAATAAGGGCAGCCTTGCCCATTTTTCTTTAACCGTTATTGTGATAGCAAATTGTTGAGCCTACTTTTGCCTGCAAGTTGTTATTCAGTGTTTGTTCACTTAGTGTAAGAGCAAGCTTGCATGCCTGCCTTTTGCTACAAGTTATTGTTCAGTTCATTTGTAATTTGCGTTAAGTGTATTCTGGTTTGATCACAGAACTGTAAGCTTGTTATTTCTACAATCCTACTGTCCCAAAAGTGTAGTCGTTATCAAAAGTTTTAGAAAGGAAATCTTATGCTTACTTTTCTCTTACCTACTCTCTCAGGTTTTGTTTTATGTGTTTCTCTTATATAATCTTTATTTCACCTTGCATCTAAAAGTACAATGAGTCTTAACGTGTACGTTGGAAGTGATTTTATGTGAGTTTTGTTTTATCAAATCATTCCTTATTTACTTCAAACTCTCAAGCTCTGAGTTTACTTGAGTAGTTGGAGGCGTCATTAGAGTAGGCCTAGTTGAAGTTGAAATTCTAAAAGAGAAAACCTCAGCTACGACGCTAGAGTTTTATAACCTTGTGCTCTTAGCTGAGAACAAAAAGATTGGCAAATAGTTTAGTTTACTTTCTTTAAAGCATCATCAACAAAGAGGGAGCTTCCCCTCCTAATTTGAAGAGCAGTTTATCTGTGCATAGCTGTCCATTTCTAATTTGCATTCCAGAGGTGCGAATTGAAATGCCAACAATGTGTATATATATATATGTGTGTGTGTGTGTGTGTGTGTGTGTGTGTGTGTGTGTGTGTCTATGTATATATGTATGTATGTATATATATATGTATGTATGTATGTATGTATGTATGTATGTATGTACATCTATATACATATATGTATGTATGTATGTATGTATATACATATGTATATATATATATGTATATGTATGTATACATATAAATATATATATATAATCAAACAAAAAAACTATTATAAAAGATCAAAGATAGTCAGCCAAGGATCAAAGTGGATCTGACCAGATCATACCGATTTCCTTGACAATCCAAAACCTATTTAAAGGATCCAATGGTTGCCAAAAGGAACACAACTATCGACCAACCAATGCTTATAACTACCCAAAGCCGACAAACAATTAATACATAATCGGATAACCCATTTTATCGGAACATAATAATACTCATTTTACAACTATTGACCAGATCATCCCAATATACAATAGTAGAATCTTTTGGAAACAACAAGTTTATTCACCATTCTAAGGGTAGAAATCCCATCCATACAATCCTTGCTCTTCAAAAGCTACATGTTTATCTTGAAAAGATTATTCCTTTTGATATCTTTAAGACAATTGGAATTTTTGATAATGACGTTAGCCTCTATAGGATAGTGGTTTGCGAGCATACACGATATAACTTCAATACAATTACGGTTCTTAATTTCAAAGCAGAAAAAACCTCTTCAACATAGATTCTATCAAGCCTACAATAGATTATTTTTCCATCCTGTTGACTATAGCATCAATTATACAATATGCTTTTAGTGTCTTTCTTCTTTTCCTCCAAAAGATCAACCAATTTCAAGAACTTCTTCATTCTCTACCAGAAAAACTGCTTATTTCGTTTCCAAGCCAGAAGAGCATCCCCACACGTCTTCTTTTTGCTCCACCATGTTAAAATCCCCTCCAAGCACCAAGGGAACTTTGGAAGGTAAAATCTAACCATTTCAAAAGATCAATTTTTTCCATGTAGTCATTAGGGGCATAGATTGAGCAAACTCCGAATTTGGTATTATTTCCATCAAACATAACCCAAAGACATGTTACATGGAGAGCAACCACTTCCCACTATATATTTAGCCCAATTTGGGTTAATCAAGATGGAAATATTTAGCCCAATTTGGGTTAATCAAGATGGCAATGCCTCCCTTTCCTTTATTGTGACTTGAGGTAAAAAAAAAAATGTGTTCCTCAAAACAAATTTAATATGTTTTCTAAAAGAAACCCAACTGCTTTGACTTCCTAAAGCAATAAACAATCCAAGCATTTTTTCTTCTTACAAAGAGACCTAATAACATATTTTATCAAGGGATTCAAGTCCCTTGATATTCAATCTGATACAATTGATATTCATTTATGAAGGAGAGGCTAACTTTTTATTTTTGTATAGCCTATAAAAGCATCTTAGAGTTTTTTCCCCTTTCCCCTTTTGCCCTAGTTTCTCAAAACTATCACCTTCAAGGATTCACCTTCTTCAACTACTTTCCCCACCAATATCCCTTGAAACAGAGGATTTATCGACTCCATATTTTTATTGTTATCCTAAACGTTTTCTCTTTCAAGTTCAAGTCTTCAAAACCTTCTTAGTCAAAAGTATTACTAGTATTTGGAAGGTCCCTAAGTTTGGAGTCTTGGAAAAAAAATTTGCCCTTATCTACTCTTTTAGTTTGTCTAACACAATTTCTTGGGCATTCTTCTCCTGGATTTTTTTAACCATTTCTAAGACAATCTTTTTATTATTAATAAAACCCTCTTTAGAAAGACTTATCTCTTGGGGTTCTTCATACACACTTTGTTCTACCTTTTTAGAGGTTTCCTTTGATACCATTACCACATCCTCACTAGCAGATTTTGAGTCAGAGACTACCTCAAGAGGGCTTTCAATATAGGTAGGATAATTCTTCTTTCTCTTTTCCTTCAAGGATGTACTATTGTTATTTTTCATAAATTTTGCAATAAGAAAGCAGTCCTTTTTCTGGGGTCCATCTCTTTTACATAAAAACATGCATTTAGCCCTCCAAGACCTTTTCACATTTGTATAGTTTCTATCAAGTTTAACTTCAATAGCTTCTAGGATTTGAATCCATGTATAAGAGATAGCAACACTATAGTATTGATGTGCAGAAGGGTAGAGTTGGTGTCTTCAACTTTAAGCAGTTTACCAAGGGGTTTCAATATTTGAGGCAAAAAGGCCCATAGTTGAGTCGGAACATTCTTAATGTTCATCCACCTAGGGATAGAGAAAAACATGTTTTTCTCATGGGATATTTTATGTAACATGCCCCAAATTTACCCAATGGATTTTACCTAAATTTTAACCCATATATGTGAAAAGATCAAGTTCACCAACACATAGAAATAGAAATTTCCCATTCAATAACATAGATGCATATTTGAAATAAACCCATTCCAAATTACATTGCATGTATAAAGTAACATTACATAATCCCATGTAATGAATTCATCTTTCAAATACAATTTACTTATAGATGCATGATCATAATTACAAAACATAGCTTACAAGAGCTGAATGGATCAAGAGTACAATTGGTTGACATGTCCCTTGCTAGAGCATACATCCTCAAGTCTCGGCTGCCAATTGCAAGAGGGAGAGTATCATCCAAGTGTTTTTCCTCCAACCACGGACTTGCTGTGGTTCCCCGCACATCTTCCTAACTAGTAAGATGGACCTCCCTTCAAAAAAGAGGTTGGCCTGGAAACCCTCTAATATAAAGCCTACTTGAGCATGGTGTTGTGTCCTACATAGCTAGTGTTGTCATACAATGGATACCCACCTACATGCATGCCACTCCCAACTAGTTACACAATACTAGCTCACAGTGAACCGACAAGTGTACGCAGTGGCAACTTACACTTACTTTGGCCAAAGATTTGATATTAAATATAGATTTGATATTAAATCAAACTCACTTTCTGTGAAGTGGTGTCATATGTTCACCCACCCCCTGGCTCGACTTGGTAAATATAATGACCATGAATAACTCTTGACTAGGTTTTTCCACAAACATTAAAATAAGATTTCATTCCAACAAGTCAAATAACATTGATATTGATCTATCCGACCAATTAGGTTTAACCCAACCTCTTGAATACCCTGTTTCCACATTTGCAACATTCATGGAACTGGAAATTGCCTTTTATTGAAGTACTTTATTTTAATCAAGGGAATAACGACTCTCCTAATTCATAAAAATAATACTGATGACACCATGTCACTAACTGGACACATCTGGTCTCAATCTAAAGCATTGTCAATATATTATTTCAGAATTAACTTGATTTAAAGGTTACTTCCTCATAATAGTTTTCAAACTCTATATTATCATTATCTATTATGGCTCCATCTTTCTCAGATGCCATAACCAATCTGGTTAATCTTGACATTAGATTTCATATAAGACCTCAAGTTAATAGTAATGTCTAATAATACTAAATCAGCATAATAAGCCATTCAACCCCCAGTAAATTGAACTAAGAACCTTTCAATTATTCTCCAATTTCCTCATGGCTTTTTCCAAGTTATCATTTGCATTGATTATATAAGGTTTCTAGGTTTTCATATTCATATACAATCATAAATCCTTTCTTTCAAAATCACTCATATATTCACATGTTTAAAATGTATGTAAAGTTCATATCTAATCTGGAGGACATTTTCAGCCTGGGAGGAGTCTATGCTTCTGCACCTTTAAGTCCCCCCATATTACTGCTTTGGGTTGTGTGATGAGACCTGTCATCTCTAACCCTTGAAACAGATATGTGAATGATGCAATATTGTGTTGTTTGAAGTTATGAAATTTATTATGAAATTTCTCACTAGGGAGGCAAGTAACAAAGCATTACAAAATATTCTTTAATGAATGAAATGCAACTGACAAGAGATAATAACCAGATGGTAATGAAGATGAAATGTAAGTGTTTTCAGACCTCCTTATGCAAAGATATGGCTGAACTAATTGTGGATGTGCAGCTACAGCATTTAAGTAATTTTGACAACAATTAACATGAATCTAACTAAGCCCTATGATAGTGCAAGAGACCTTTAATGCTTTTACCAGCAATGTAAGACTGAGAATTGCATGAAATGAACATTTCTGCCAAACAATTGGCATGCAAACTTCGGCTTCAACCTTCTTACTCAATACTGAAATACTGATAGTAATGGACTGATTACAATATCTCTGTTGCTTATCAGAAGCTACAGTATGACTGAAATACATGGATTTTCACATGACATGACTGCAGTTCCCTCTTACAACCAATTTGAGCATTAACATTGGCTAATACTTGACATGATAGCACCCCTAGAACTCACACAGCAGTAACTGAGACACTTTAAAAGACTTGCAGACCTGGATATATGCATATGCAATTAAATAAAATATGAAAACACCCAACCTGTATCTCACGCCTGCCCTATAGATGAAGACAACAGTCTTTATAAGTCTGATGATGCTCACAGCATGATACTGAACCCTTCTGTGACCTCCCAACAGCACCATAAATGCCCAGAACTTCTCACATGAGGTAAAGACAGGGCCCCAAGTGAGGTAAAGGCGGCACCCAAGTCTGAAAGTTACACACCAATCTTAAAGAGGTGAATAGTACTGTAGCAGCACTGTAGCGCGGGTACTATTCACGTCATTGTAGCACCAACACTAATTCTGATCTGGATTGGAGTATCCTTTTAAACTCTTGTAGAAAATGTAAATCTTCTTCCAATGAAGCACAGATTGGACCTCTGAATGAAGCCCACAATCAAGCAATAATTCGGATGATATTGCACACCCTCAAAATTGCATAACCAATGAGAGTTTTCATTCCCAATGGCTGGAAATGGCAGAAACCCTAGCTGGCTCCTTCACCAAATAATCATATCAAACAAATATCAATTCCTAGATGCACAACAATGAGCTCTTAAGTTTCTTTTATTCTTTTCTTATGAGAGCTCAAACACTTTCCTTGCCAATGTGGGATAAAAGATATATTTCCCACTTTAATTTTTCACTTAAAGCACTTTATAAAATTAAAGTGACTTTATTATTATAAAGTTACATTATAACTTTATAATAACATTTAAATATTTTAATTATTCCTTAGTCACTTTAAAAATTAATAACTCCTAAGATAATTGTCTGTTTTATGAGCCGTCTGAACCAAGGAGTTAACCACTGCATCCATTGTGCCTCCAACTGCCTTACTAAAAAGAGTAAGGGTCCCTCTCTATCAACCACTGAATTACTATAAATAGTAAATCCCTCATTATCTGATCAAACCAATGGTGTAAAGGATTGGTGCTGCAAATGAAGCCTTTTCAGGTGCCCTGCAATAGATAGAAACCCTGATTGTCCTGAAATAGTCACTTACTATAAATAGTAAGTGTGCCAAACTGAGTCCAACGAAGGTCAAACCTGAACTCTCACTAATCACTGGAGGCGAAGCCATACCGAGTACTGCCAAATAAGACCCCCTAACCATCTACTCTAGCCTACGAGGATCAGGAATAGGCTAAACCATCCACAGTCATGGTCACGCTAAAAAGGGGACATTACAGATTGTCAGAACGTAAGTCGTCTTCTTTAAGACTAGAATACCGTGAATAGGTATAGACTAGTCAGGTATAAGATAATAGCCCTTTAGAAAGGCAATTAGAAAGTATATGTATTTCTAATACGTTTTACAACCCTATTATTACATGGCAACATAAACACAATCAAGTGTGCACCCTAACCCTAGGGAATTAGTTGTCTTCCTACTTCCATAGAAATATGAGCGTCTGAGAACATAGGTTTTCCACTCATGGTTAATCCACCATCATAGATTTACATAACTTCATAACTTGACAATGACAGCATAGTACTTCTACATAATACCATTCCCAACATCATAATTCATGCAAGCATACACTTAACATATGATATCCTAAATATTATGACAATACCTTCTAGTTATCTTTGTTTAGCCAATACACCCACATGCTTCTATCATAGAAGTTAAATGTATATCAAAACAAATAAGATTTCTCCAATCAACATGCATGCTAACTCTATATAATATGCAATCATCATTTTTACAAGCACTTGCAATCATAAGCAAACATGACATCAAATAGAAAAGAATAATGGATAAGAAAGACTAGCATGCCTGGAAATTTAGCTTCCAATGAAGAATTGGCTCTCAAAGCTTAATACCAAAAATTCCATTTGTTCCTCCTTCCACTTTCAACTTATCTCCATTTCTAACCTCTTTCCCAACACTCAAAAACTCACAAACAAATAGCTCTCAAACACTCAAAGAAATCTCTCACTTGTCACATCTTGCACTCAAAACTTTGCTTTGCACAAAGAACTACAGTTGAACAATAACAATGAAAAACAAATGGATTCCAATCAAATAACAAAAACTAAGAGGCTTCCCTCTATTTATAAGAAATTCTGAGAAACTTAATGCTATAGATCAGCTCCTTGAATTGCCACCTCTAAAACTGAAAACCAATTCTACCTCTAAATTGGTCGACTAAGCAAATTGGTTGAAACATGGCAGCTGAAAGCATCAAAAACTAGACACATATACAGTCCTAAATAAAAACAGTTCCAAACACATGGCTTAGTCACCCCATTTAAGCCAGCTTGTGGCATTTTTACCAATTCAGACATTTGCTATAATTTCCCTCTAGCTCTCTACTTCTCAACGTGGCTATTATTATGCTAGGTTTCTGCTCGTAGCGCCTAGAATGGAAACTGCCTTTCTAATACAAAACAAACTCTATATGCTTTCTGACCAACTTGTGGCGCTTTAACAAGTCCAACACCTTTTTATCTGCTATGTGTGGCTTTTCAATATACAGCAAACTTAACATTTAAATGCATTATCATTCCCTTTATATGGCACAGCAAATACAAGCGCAACATTATAGTTTTAACTTCTTAAATGAATGTTGTTTATATTGTATTCTATGCGCCTCATTTCATATGCTTTAATGCAGCTATTCTATGTTTATTCCATCGCATATATATGTGTAGCATCCAATTTAAACATTGTTTACTTTACTTGCATTATATATGCATAGCATTGTTTACTTAACTCGCATTATATATGCATTCACATCTTTTCATATTATTCATTATATATATATATATATATATATATATATATATATAATAATGCTTTACTATTATAATATATATATGTATTAACGCATATATTAAAATCATTCAATTCTCGTGGTCGAATGGGCGGGTGCCACTCCACAATGGTATGTGTGGAGTGGCTGACTCATTGGCAAGTGAAAGGGATTTTGGGTGTGTGAGGTGGCGAAAATTTGGCTTGATCACCAGCGTTCACATTTATGATTTGAAATGCTAGTACTCACAGGATCTTGTCATGTGATTAATGCATGCCCTATGCCTTATGGCATACTGAAATATGCCCCTTAATTTTTTCTTGGATTTTCGAGCACAAAAACCAACACACCACCAATGATTAGCGTTAGGCCCAAATGATAACCAACTTCAAAGTAACCTTCGCCAAGAATGTTCACCAAGATCCTTTGAAAGGCAAGATGATAGCATATGGCGATGGGATCTTAGCAACAATTGAATTTGAATTACAAACTGGAAATGAAAGTAGGCGGTGATTTGGCCATAAAGATTCCATGCTAAGACTTATTCAGTGGGGGGAAAGATATTACAATGAAGAAAAATGCATCCGCTTTTCAGCAAGCATCCACTCAGCAGTAGGGATTCACCACTTAATCAGTGCATGAGATATGAGAGATTTAATTATTCATTTCTCCACAGTGGCTGTAAACCATCCAGGGGTTACAATGTTTGAAAATAAACACAAAGTAAATGCAAAAGTTAAATGACTGGAACAGCACTACTATTTACAGTCTTACAATGCCAAATATCTGAAAATTACAAGTGCTAAAGATGTACAATCAATCAAGTGATGAAAGATGATTCTCCCAGCTTCCAATCTTCTCAATCTTCAGTATTACAAACCAAAATCTGAATTATTATCAATCTGATATAGTAAACCAGCAAACTGAGATTTCTTACCAGCAACTAACCATCATTAAATTGTTCATATGTTCACCCAAAAAGCTCCTATCTCCTCCAAATGGACTGCACATGAAACTAGCAGCATAGATGCCCAAGAAATATTGCATAACATGGAAAGAACTAAGTCTATTATAAAATGCCAACAAACTCAAATGCAGACCAGCAACTGAGCAATCATCAAAATGCTTTTTTCAATCTCAAAAACTCCAACAGAGCGCTCCAAACTTTGACCACAGCTTCCTTAAAACTGGGCAACCAGCAAACAAAGGTTAAACAATGCATGGGAGCCACCATGAGGAAAGTTTGACTTCCAATTAACATCAAAGAGATGGTACGGCCCTAGAAAAGGGCGACCTCTTCTAATAAAATGAAGACTTTGCTATAAAATCTGAGCTTTTGCAATTAGGGTCGCCTTAAAGCATGGAAATGATATAAACAAATACCCATAAGCAAATAAAAATCATACAAAGAGCTATATTTGAAAATCTCCTTCAGCCATGATATAACCAGCAAACACAAAAATGGAAACTCTCACCAAAAACATCAACGATGAAGCTCAATAAGCACTTCTGAATGAAGCACACTCCCAATTGACGATCTAGGGAACCATAGTTTCAGGCCCAAAGAATGGTGTGAATGCTAAGCTCCCGCTTAGCCAGGTTCTGAAATCAATCCACAGCATTTCGATAAGTTAACAATAGATGATGAATGAATCAGCAAAATCCTGTATTTAAAGAGTTTGAGGTGACTTCAGTTTCCTCTAAAAGGGACACCCAACTCCTTTGGCAATAATTTAATTTTAAAATGCACTTAATTCTCCATCTTCCTAGGCATCCACATCACCTTGACAAATATTAAAACATATAAATGTTTAATTCCTTCATGAGGGCGTCCAAACTCAAGAATAATCAACCTTAGAAATATTAAATGAATCTCCTGATGAGGTGTCCACCCTCAAAGTTCCCCCTTTTAAAATAACATAAAATTATTGTGCTAGGCCAAGGGGTCAAAAACACATTATAATAATGAAATGATTTAAATAAATCATTTCTTTAAAATCCGCCTCAGAAAGCCAAATTCAGAAATACTCAACTGTCCTGCCTGAAGAAGAAAGCTCACTCAACTGTTGCCAATCTGAATACTACCAAAAATAGAACTTACTAAAAATAGTAAATTTTGAAAAGTTGCCCAATGCCTTTGCATGTCATATCACTGTGAAGCTCTCTGAAAACCCAGAAAGAATTTGCAATCCAAATCTCGAAACTCCAACATACAGGCTAAAAATAGCAAGTTCCGAGAAAGGTTGTCAGATGGAGATGCATGTTACACCATTCTGAAGCTCTTCGAAAACCCAGAAAACTCCACCAGACATGCATCAAAAACACTTACATGCAAACCTTCAAAAATGCTTCAGAACCCCAATAAAATAGGAAACCCTAATTTTACCTCTAACGAGCCTACGGGCTTCTGGAAATAGGCTATCAGTCACATAAGAGAGTATGACTAAGATGGGGACATTACACATACGAAGCTCGGTGACACGATTATTCAAAGCACTCATAACAGGGTGGTGAGGACGGGTTATTAAGGCTTTCGTGAGCTGGCGTTCTGGCAATCCTTTGATTTCCTCACCACCAGGCTCGCATTAATATTTAGCAATCTTTCCTAAATTGTTATGGCTAGGTTCATTCTACAAGTAATAGCGAAGGAATTAGACATTGGTAGTATGGACACTCCTATCCAACTCCTTAGCTCCAAGCGTCAGGTGGCTTTTCTTGGTCTGGTGACATCACTCTGACTAAGTCGGATCATTCATCACCTTGATTACCTTACGTTTGCAGCGATAATGTGCATCGCAGGGAAGGGTTTCATGGCAAGCGCTAAAAGGCTATAGGCTGAACACTAATATATCTTCAAGGGTTCTGGCGGGGCTGTTAGATGTGAAAGTGTCAAAGGCAGAGGCGAAGGTGATAATGAAGCGATTGTTCAAGAAGGACTTGCTAGTGGGGTTGGAGGAGACTCTGGCTGTGGCTTCCTTGGGTGTTGGCTTTCCCCACCCATGCGATTTAGAGCTCCTAGCAGACCTGAACGCCTAGTTAAATTTTATCCCTTCTTACTAGATATCAATGGCTTGGAGTTGATGGAGCATTGGTGACTAGCATTGGTGGGGGTGGATTTTCTGAGAAAGAAATACCGGTTGGTGGCAGTCCACAACTCGACATAGAAGTATGAATTTCGCGTCTTCGCGAAGAACAATGTCTAGTAACTGGGTTGGGGTGTGTTTTTCTGTTTGGTCGGGTGGGTGGTTTGGTTAATGGCTTCTAGGGTTGTGTGTGTTCAGAATAGTTGTGGCCTTAATATAGTAAGATATATGATCATAGCATGTATTGGTGCGATAGTAGCTAGTTTTGGGGATATTGATCCTGTGTGGTCTTTTTGGGGGATATGTTTGTCTGGTTAACAATAGCACCCATCATTGCCCCATTGTCATGGGCTAGAATTGTTTTACCTTTTTTGATATCAATATAATACATTATCTTACCTATCAAAAAAATAATAATTTAATTGCTAATCATATATATATATATATCTGTGTGTGTGTGTGTGTGTATTATTAAATATGTATATATATACATTTATATTATTATTTTAACATCTTATAATAAGTACATATATATATTTATTTATAAGTATATATAAAAAGTGTGTGTGTGTGTGTATGTCCAATCGATTTCCCATGTATATGATGTATTCATGTATGAGTATACGTAAGTATTTCTATATACGTATGCATACACGCATATATGCTCATATACATGAGTTATCGCATATATGGATATATACATTTAATGTATATACGTATAATTAATGTATGTATAAAACACACAAAGTGGAACATATACCCAAAACAGAGATTCAGTCACTTTAATAAAAACCAAAGAAACAACCAAAGGAAATCAAAGACAATTACTCTAACATTCAAATCATTCCAAAAGCTATGACCAAGGGTTTAATTACTGACACATATCCTAGACTGACTTGACTGAACTTGTCTAACCTAGGCTGTGAGTGTGTGATAGCTCAAGTAGGCACATTAGTGGTTGCCATACCAACCTCATCTCCTGGATGATACTCTCCCTCTCCTCATTGGAGCGCTTGATTCTTTCCTGCATCCAACTTAGTGCATCATAAACGTAGTTAACCGATCACATGAAAATCATATTCATCATATATCATTTGCATCATTAAAGCATTGTAAAGGTATTCACATCATAATGCATATTTATGTATTTCATTCATCCTTTGAACATATTAAAGTCATAATTTTGCATTTAATATCATATTTACTTATAAAGGTAAAAGTAATATGGTAACTGAGAAATGGGGTGTAACATTTTAGGTGCCCAGGGAACCGATTTAAACATAGTTTTACCCATAGATGAAAACCTCACAGGTTACTTGCAGAAATCGCGAGTACTTGCACGCCAAAACTATTGAACACACCCAGAGACTAAGAGGGGGGGTGGATTCTTTCAACACAATACAAACTTCAAACCCTTAAACCAATAACAAAAAGATATAGCAGTTTAAGTCCTCAACAACTTCAGCAATGAAAGATATAGCATTTCTTACTCTAATCGGATCAGCAGGAATGAGAAGGAAACAGACAACACACACACACACATGCACAAGGAGACACCATATTTACGTGGAAAACCCAATGAGGGAAAAACCATGGTGAGAGTTAACTGACAATAATATAAAGGCTCACTGCCAAAAAGGACTTGCAAACCAAGGCTCACTACCTCAGCGCAAGATACAAACGTCTTGCGGATCTAAAGCAAACACAACTTCAGGCGCAAGATACAAGGACCTGATGAGATTCACTATCTTGGAACAAGATACAAAGAGTTTATACAAAATTACAATATTTGTCAACAATTCACTCTATTGACTAAGGCATTAAGGCACATCTAATCTTTCCTCTTCACAATGTAGCACTAACTTTGTTGGATACTCAATACAATTCACACACACACACACACTTCTTCACACTTGTACCCCTACTCACTCTTGTTGCATCCAAACTGATCTTGCATATATATCCACCACAACTCTTCAAAACTTCAAATAGGTCGGCCAGGAAGAAGATAATTAATGAATTCAACAAGTCGGCCACCAAAACATAATGTTGTCCTATTCCGAAGATAGAGAGGACCAAAAACAAACTTAATACATCTTCAATATGATCCAAAATAATTCACATGCTAGCGCACATCAATCTAAGTCGGCATCAAGTGAAATGTGTAGAGAAATATGAAGCACATAACCTGTTAGCTCAAAATCATTATTACAATTGAATTTGCTCAAGACGATTCTAACCAAGATAGGTCAGGACCCAAATCTAACTCAACACATCTTCAATTGCTGGCATAGACCCCCAAGCACATGGCGCAAGCAAATGAACAAGCCCCGTTGGCTAGATATCCATAAATAACCAAGAAAGCCAACCCAAGACACAATGCAACACCAAAGCGGCCAATCAGCATCGTGTGGATCACATGGGGATGTTCAATGAACATCCAACAACACTTCCATACCCTTCCTTTATACTGCCATTCCATCAACAACCACTGCAGATCAAACAAGAACAGAAAACTACATTCCAAAAACACAAAATGCTTAATCATGAGATATAACATTAACATATCAACTTGCGGACCACTTCAGCACATGAAATTGGAACTGAGACACAGCATAGACATTGAGAGCACATTCACCAAGCCGCAAGAGCAGACATCAATGCGAAGAAATGCGGAGCATTTCCCAAACCAATCTAGACAACCAACAACATTGGCAACCTTTTGCAATTCACAGAATCTCCTCAGCAACATGGGTGACCTAAAGAGATAGGAGTGCAACATCCACAGAGCACTAACATTGAATCCCAAACCGTAGGACCAAATCTTCAACAGTGGAGAAATGTGGAGCGTTCTCCCATACAGACTTCAATGAAGCTTCTAGAAATAGAAGCACTTAAGCAACTTGCGTAGGCCAAAACTTTCTTTCAGCAACACGTGCTTCATCAGGAACATCAGGAGAGAGCATAAGATATACTGCAGACCTTCAGCAACATCTCTCCATTGTCAACAACACTTTTAATGCTTTGAATCCTCTTCTTAATATATGTTACACCCTATTCTGTTGTTACTTATTTACTATTACCTTGATGGGTAAAAAAGCTTTAATATATGATTGTGTTTTGTATATAAATCTTGATGAATGAATGTTCAATTCAATTTAATATTTTAAAGGTTCTGAAGATGAAAATATATGATGCATGTGAATGTAATGTTATCAGCTAACTACTGTTGTGATGCACTAAGTTGAATGCAGGAACAGATTTGAACCCCCGAAAGAAAGGGGGAGTATCACTCAAGACAAGAACTTGATTTGGTAACCCTTGATGAGCCTAATTGAGCATACACACTCACATCCTAGTTGGTCTACCTGAATTAAGATAGTACGAGAAATGGTAAGTAACCTTCTTTTAGGGTTTGAGTATGTTTTGTATTGGTATGTGGTTTTAGTCTTTAAATGTTCTTGTTTGGGGATATGTGATTGAGTCTTTGTAATACTTATAAGTTCTTTTTCGTATTTTGGTTTATATAATAGTCGATGGATATATACATGGAATGTATATATATATGGATGCACATGTCCCCGATAACTCATACATATGAATATACACGTACATGCATATACGTAGGTAGACGTACTTACGTATATTCATGTACGGATATATCATGTGCATGGGAGTATCGATTGGACAAACAAGACATATATATATACATGTTATGTATATATGCACCAATCGATGAATATGTGAATTTATGTCTTTAAGTATGGATATTAAAATAATATTATATATTGATATATATGTATATAATTACGCTAATATAAATGTACATACATATATATTAATGTATTAATAAATGTATATATGTTTATATAATTATTTTAATATATGTTTATATATATTCAATTGGCAACTAATGCATTTAATAATCATGTGAATATAACTATATGTATATATATATATATACAATAATGAAATATATATATATATATATATATATATATATATATATTGTTTGATATATATTAAAAGCACTTTGTAATGAACATAGCACATTATGTAAGCGCTGCCATATATATTATAAATGGCTAAAGTAGAATGTTGGGCATAAAGCGCATAAACGAATAAGTCAAAAGGCTTATGAAACACGCATAATGTATTAGCAAATGCTGATTCAAATGATGTTGACTTTTTCTAAAAACTACACGTGAAATAAGGCGCGTAAAGTATGAAAGGTGGCGCCATATTTTGCAGAGAGTGGTAACTAAAACAAGCCTATTTCCTACGCCATATCCAAGCAAATCCATCAAATAAACATGAGACTCAGTCTCAACCATGAGCTGGCTAAGATAGTCGACTTATATTGCAATAAGGAAACCTATAGGTTGCATTTTTTGAGTTTAATCTTTACTGTCATCAAGATATAGGTGACTCATTCTTAACTGAGAAGCTGGACTGTGTAGGTGTTTGCAAACTAGTGTTTTGATCAGCCACCTCTCACCTCTTGAGCCTAGTCAATGCATTTAGAATAGGAAGGTGGCAGATTTGATAGCTTATTTGTAGCATTAAGATGCTCAAATTTTAGTATATATAGAGGCATCCTCTCTACCCTTTGTTACAATTATTCGTTCTGATTTTCTTATCGATCATTTTGCTGTAGTTTTTTGTGCAAGCATAATTTTGAGAGTTTTGGTGAGAAAGAGAGTTGTCTTTGTGAGTTTGCAATTGTTGAAAGCTTTGTGAAGAGGCTAGAATTTGGAGATAAGTTGGGCTTAGAAGAAGTAGCAATCGTGATTGTCAAAGCTAAATTTGGAAAGCAGTATTATCAATTGGAACTATAAATCCAAGCATGCTGATTTCTATTCCTCTATTATTTATGTTTGAAAGGTTATTTATTTATAAATGCCTTTGTTTGGGAAAGATTGATTTTGAATGCATGATAAGATTGTTTTTATGAACTTGATTTATTTCCTAGCTTGGGATAATCTTGTGTGATTCATGGTCGAGTCTTGAATTGGTGAAACCCTTTTATATGGGAATACATATATACTATATTGGAATTTGTGTGGCTTTGTTGGCGTCAAATCTAACACCTCTGGAGTGCAGGTTTGTACGGACAGCTATGTACACTACGCAATGAGTGCTCTTCAAATTAGGAGGGGAAGCTCCCTCGTTGTGCTGGAATGCATGGAAAAGAAAAGTAATCTAAGTCCTATCTTTTTGTTCTCGCTGGAAGAGGCACAAGGTTAAGAAAACCAAGAACGTTGCAGCTAAGGATTTTCTGGTTTCGCAGATCATTAACTACAACTAAGCTAACTACTTTAAATCTATCCAGTTTCCTCAAGAAAACAGAGCATGAGGAAATGGAGCAGGGATGACTATCGGACGATAAACGAGTTTAGACTCTCTACTTGAAGGCAAGGTGGCGCAACTATCATCTCAATCTAAACAAGTTTTGGGCACAAAACAGATTTAAGAATTCACTAAGGCGATCTTATGGAACCGTGTGGCATAACACTCACGATCGAAACACAAAGCCTTCACAAAACAGCCTTTATCTTTATAATCTCACGAAACCCTATGTGGCATAACCTTTGATTATATTGATAAAGATTCACAAAACAGATTTATCGCTGCAACTTCTCGAAACCCTATGTGGCATAACGATCGATCACAATGGTAAATTAACACAAAACAACCTTATCACCTCAATCTCTTGGAACCCTATGTGGCATAACAATTGATTTCAATGATAAAGATGTTCAAACAGATCTAACTATGGGAGGAATTTACCACGCCAATCTTATGGAACCCTATGTGGCATAACACTTGATTGAAAGTAGTAAAGACTTCACAAAACGATTTTATCATCACAATCTCACGAAACCCTATGTGGCATAACACTTGATTGAAATGATAAAGATTCACAAGACAGAAAGAATCCACCGGCTACAATTGCATGAAACCCTATGTGGCATAACAATTAAGCAGCCAATAGCAAAAGGCAGCATGAACAAATACCAAAGAAGCGTGTGAGGGCAAGGTAAAGAAGTAGCATGAACACTCTCAAGCAAAGTTATTTACAAATGAGCAAAAGCTCTTATTTATATACATCAAGGTGTAGGTAACCCTAAAATCACCTTGAGTTCACTACAGTTCTTGCAATGCATGCAAGTCATGCGCCCTAAACCTAATGAAGTAAACTATACAGTTAGCGGAAGGAGCAGCTACCCTCGGTTTAAGCTGGTACAAATAACCCCTAATTGGACCCACGATGTGCAAACATGCGTCTTTTATTTAAAAGCAAAGTTAGCTGGCCGCTACCTTGGGTTAGCTGGAAACCTAACCCCCAACTCGTGATTTGATGTTCAAGGGATGAGATAAGCATGTGTTAAGTCAGCCGTAAACTCCAAGGCCCGAAAGTCAAGTTAAGCTAGCGCTCATGACTCAACCTGGAAATTAAGCTGCGGGTTCCAATGGCGAGATCACTCCGTAATAAATCTGGGTCTAACATGACAAGAGAACTCATGATCTCTACGTCATCGCTTTGACCTTTGCTAAAATACTTGATCACATTTGTTTCTTTGGTTCTCTACGCCACTACGAAATCATGTGCAAGCCCCATCTTTACATTCTTCGATTAAGCCTTTCTCCATTTACGTATTGCATACATTCTTTGACATGCTGATCTCTCCTTGGAAACTTCGCTGAAATTCGCGAAATGTGATCGAACCTCCATCAAGATATCCATAAACATGCATCTGAAACTCAGTTTGTACAACCTCGAGATCAGCGTAGATACCATTTTCACGAAGATAATGGCACAAGATCTGAGTGACTTTGGCGGCTCCGTAAATGAAGTGATCTCTGTTCCTTCTGCAGCGTAACGCTTCATTGTCAGCTGCTCTGATGAAAACCTAAATTAAGACCGATTTGGTCTTGAATTCAGTCTACATGAATTGCATTCTGAAAAACTCGCCTGTTGACTGTGAACACGGCTATGTTCTGACAACTTTCTGAAGAGGCTAACAATGGCTCCTGGTGAGGCTAAAAATAGCCTGTCGGAAGATAATTTTCACCAAAAATTCTGAGACATGGGTTTTGTCTAGAAAAGGATTCTAAGACAACCCACACCGTCAGAATTGAGAAAATATGTCGTTTAGCTTGATATACAAAGATTCTTCAGTCGAGAATTGTAAGGGTTTTAGAGCTTCTCGGGGGCAATTTTTCTTGAGAAAATCTGGAACATGGGTTTTATGCACAACGGAAATCTGGACAAACCCAAATGATGCGATTTTCAAAAAGATGTGTTTTTGGCCCACATGCAAAGAAATCTTCGGAAAAAAGCACAGAGCTTCAGAATGAAGGCTACGGGGCGATTTTCTCGAAAAAATCTAAGACGTGGGTTTTGCTGCTGATGCTGAAATATGCGAACCCAAATGGTCAGATTCTGAATATTTTTCCATTTTCTTTGACATGCGAAGAAAGTACCTAAGATGAGAAATAGAAGAAATAAGACAGAAGATAGAAAGTTTTATTTGCTCTGCTTCTGAAAAATTCGCCAATCTTCTTTAGGAACTTGATGAAACCTGCATGCAAAGTGAAAATAAAGTCTGGAATCTTCTTCCTTTGAACAATCTGAATCCGATGCTATGAAGAACGCTGAATTCTGACACCTGTAGCACCTTTAGCTTGCTGCTCGCTCAAAAGAATACAAGCTTCAGAGCAAAAGATGATGCAATAATGGACGCCATTCTTGAAATATATAGAATTTCATCATTGAAAATTCGCACTAAAGCAAGCATGCATTAAAATGGCGCTTGGCTTCTCATTGGACCCCTTCATAGTTAACTAGAACTCAAACAAGCTTAATAAGTGGTCATGCATTAGGGTTTTCCTTTCAAGTCTTCAGTTTAACTCAACCATGCGATTTTAGCTTCAGTTAACCATCTTTATCAAGTCCGCCACCTTCAAATTTGCTTTAGATTCATCAAATTTAACCTAAGGCGTGCCTTTTGATAACTTTAGTTAACAAGATTCATTGCAAAGAGAAATTCGCCATCTTCATGCAATAATAATGCTAAAAATAGCTAGCCTTTTGGAACTTCAGTTGGCCTTCATGAAGCGCCAACTTCACCTTCATGCTTCACTAAAAATATCTAAAAATAGCGCCCCTTTTGGAACTTCAGTTGACATTCCTTAGAAAGTGCGTAGCTTCACTAACTTAATGCTTCATCATTTAAAACCTAAATATGGCGACCCTTTTGACAAGTTCAGTTAACATTCACATTCGCCATACTTCACAAATTTATGCTTCATCCTTCAATTCGTCCCTTTTTAGAACTTCAGTTGAAACTCGATGAAGCGCCATCTTCACAATTTCAACCAAAATCGCCATTCATGTAAACTTCAGCTGACATTCAGTAATAATCTTCAGTTATGCAATCAAGTTAACTCAACATGCAAGGTAGTTAACTGAACATGCAAACTGAAAGATCACTCCACATGCCAATATACGAACTGAAGATGATAACCCAGAAAACATTTAGTCTAACTGCAGTCAGAACTCCAGTTAAGGCGTCCATTCAACTCTCTTTCGAAAATCCAACTTTGAACTCTTAGGCGAATTCCAGACTTAGCCAAATTTCATGAAAATTTAAGCTAAAACCTCTATCGGGACCTCTGTTCATCCTCTGACACTGATTGACTGACTTCCCCGATTGGCTGGCTGACAGGTGCATTGCAAAGCTTGGTAAAAACTGATCAAAAGATATCTTGAGACTGCACGTCATAAAACTGACATCTGAAGGCTCAAAAATCCAAGCGCCTTTTTCAAAAGCTGCGCTTTTTCTCAGACTTAGTCAAATTTCAACTTCCGCATTTCGTACGAAGGGAAAAACAAATCCTTCATA
>VDFB02320620.1:0-30773 GCA_007258455.2 Sequoia sempervirens | reverse complement strand
AAAATAATTTTAATTAGGTGCATGAAAATGTAGAAGTAGTTACTTTAAGATGAAATGATCTTTTAAAAGAGAAATGCATATTATGTATTATTTGGTGCATGCAAAGCACAAATAGTTAAGATGAAATAATTTTTATAGAGAAATTGACTTTTATTGTTGTGTGTGTTATTGTGGAAATTGGAGTTAAACTATTAGTGTTAATTTTCTTATTACTTGTAAATGAAATGAAATTAAGTCAATTAATTCCAAGTAATGCATTGATGATTTGATTGGATTTAGGGAATATGAATGTTAGATTAATTATATGCCTGAATTGCTTATTGGTTGAGTTTTCTTTGTTTGCATTGTTGGGCAATTGGGTTGTTTGGTTTTGTAAGTCTTCCAGAGAAGTTCATTCTATGTGGGGTTGTTATATATGTTGATTCAACTTTTGATTTGTGTTGGGTAGTACATGTGGGTGTAGATAGTTTGAATGCCTAGTTACCAGAGATGGGATATGTGATAGTATGGATACCCGATTACTACGAACGGGTTGTGTGACCTTATGTTTTAAGGTTGAGATGGTTTATCAATATTGTGCACCTTGTCTACCCATAGATTTGTGGATTTGAACCTACTATTTTCAATAGGAGAGTGGCTCTTTGTGATTGGTTGATTTTGTAAGTCTCTGGGAGTGGTCTATTGATGTTATGTTTTGTGATCTATTGATGTTAAGATTTTGGAATTTATAGGTGTTGTGTTGTCTATGTATTCCCATATCACTTTTGTTTGGAGTTGAGCCTTGTTGTTGTCTATTGGACATCCTTGGTCGATGATTCTTCCTTGTCACCTCCTAGCATGGGGGGTGGGTTTTTTCTAAAACCCATATGGTCGGGTGGAATGTTCTATGCACCCTATTGGGTTCCCCACCAGCATTCGTATGGTGTAGTGTCTTCCTAATGGAACATGAGCTAGAGATTTTCTTGTAACCAGATGTTAATTATGTATTTCAATTATACTCATGTATTGATGATTACTCCCACATGTGTTGGGAAGTTTATGATGTAAACTTATGTATCTGATCTATGTATTGTGCTAGAAGTTGATGTAAAGTATACATGTATTATTGTATTCATCTAATAGAATCTCATGCAGTGGATCTTAATATGCATATATTATATATTTTATATTTTTTTAAAAAATAAAAATTGCCATAGTTGTTGTCCTTTGGGGTTTGTGCGGCAAGGCATTACAGTTTATAGCTAGGCTATGTAGGTTTTATCTTGGAGCATTCATCACTCTTCATCAAAGTGGATTAACTTTCATCACCAAATCACCATTGCATCATTGGAGTTGGGAAAGGGCCAATGTTCACATCAAATTGGCACCAATTCCCTCAAGAGATTAAGAGTTTACTTTGCTTTAGAATTGGATTTGATATGTTTTAAGTCTTGTTGTGTTTTTCATTTCATTTCCTCTCTCTTTTGCAATTTAAATGAATTTCTTGAGGAATCATGTCGCTAACCTTGCATTTGATTTAACATATTGATTGTTTCTTGTGTTGGTGCAAGTTTGGAATCATGGTTTGCAGGAACAATTTTACTTAATACATACATGGAGACATGAATTTTATGTGTCAGGAAATATTATGTTTATTATTAATATTAATATTTTGACATGTAATATTTTTCAAATTTAAGATAAAAGGTAAGATACTATCAACATTAATAACAAAATTAATAGTAAAATAGAAAATCTTATTGAGTTATAAAATAAAGAGATAATATATAACATGATCAGAAAGGAGGATAAATTGGTATACTTAATAAAGATAATATTATTAAAATTAAATAAATTAAATTAAAATTATTAAAAATAATGAGAAAATTATAAAAGGATTATTATAATAATTGGAATAGGGCGGGGGCCCTAGCTCGGTTGGCTAAGTAATAGTCAGATCTCGTGGTCTGAGTTCTAGTCTCCCGTCAGGTAGTGCCGAGGCGTGTCAGTATGGCAAATCACGTTAAGTTTACGAGCACTGCGGTTTATAGAATTCGTGCTGCAGAATTCACAGATCTAAAAAAAAAAAAAAAAATTATAATAATTGGAATAATAGGAATTTAAATTATGTTATAAATTATAATAAAGAATAAAGAATAAAATAAATTAACAGTTAAGAAAAATTAAATGATATAATGATTGAACTATTACTACGAATAAAAAAGGAAAATATAGAAGTAACAAAATAAAAAATTAAATGTAAAACACATACATATTTGAATTCAAAAGTGTTCTTAAATATTGGGGTGTGTGCAAGAAGTTGAGTCCACTTTTCGGCCAAAAAGTGGAAGTGTTTTCCTTGATTTTTAGTATTTGACACATTTGACCTTAAAATTGGAAGCACTTAGAGATGAAATCTTTAAAAAAGTCACTAATCATAAAATGTAGTGCTCGGAGTCTAGTTTCCAAATATGTAATTTATTTCAATACCCAGATTGTACAAATTGAGTTTTAATAGGCATTTCTAAAAACCACTATTTAAAAGTCATTTTTTTTACCATACCATGCACATGTACAACATCCATATTTTGACTTAAATTATCGTATTTTTCTAAATCCTTTTGGGAAAATTTTTATGACTCATTGAAGCTTGTTCTTGATATTTTTTGTTATTTTTTATTGATTTCTTTATTTTTTTTGTTAATTTTTTAGTAGGCAAATTTGTCATTTTGAAAATTTGTCATGTACGACATGCATAAGATGACCTAAACTTATCATTTTCTGATTTTTTTTTTTAAATTGAAAAGAATTGTCTAAAGTTTGCTCTCATGCAATCCATTTGTCAAAATGTTATGTTGATCAAAAGTTATTAAAATAGTAAAAAACTATGATATTTAAAGTTTATGGACCAATTTTATTAGAAATTAATTGAAAAATAGAAAAAATAATTCAATTGCAAAACGAATTACATAATTAGAATCTGCATTGTTTCAACTAAAATGGGTTTTAATTTCATCAGAAAATTTTGCAAAAAAGGTCATCAGCCATATGTCCAAATTCTGTATTTTTTTTTGACATTGTTAGGGCCATCAACTTGCAGGTCAAACTAGGTTGAAGGCCTAGGTTCGGACTTCCAATGCTTTCTCCGAACCAAAAACCTTGGCAAAAACCCGCCCACGATGCAAAACAAAATTCGAATTTAAAAAAAGGGATCTCGATTATAAAACGGGATCCCGTTTATTAATAAACGGGATCTTGTACTATAATTGGGATCCCATTCCCATCCGACAGTATTCCGACCGTTGTAAATGGAATGGGATCCCGTTTCATAAACAGGATCTTGTTACCTTTACAATGGCTCTGACATTCAACGTTGGTGAATGGGATCCCGATTATAGAGCGGGATCCTGCTTATTAATATACAGGATCCCGTTTTATAATTGGGATCTTGTTTTATAGTAAGCGGGATCCCGTTTTATAAATGGGATCCCATTTATTTTATTTAAATACACTGTGCAAAATTATTGTGAAGTCTACAACTTTGCAACTTCATATGTACGACCGATAGCACTAAAAATGAATTATTTTTCATAAGTTATTATATTTATAGGTGGTGAATTTGATTTTTGGTTGATTTTATCAAAGGGAGCATTATCTACACCATTTTTGAAGTGAAATTGTGTTATTTTTGTGCTTGTTTGGAGGAACAAAAGGTTTCAATTTGCAATATGGATTAAATTTTTCAAAGGAAGCATGAAGAAAACAATTTTAAAGTGGAATTATGGTAGTTTTCTACTTGTTTTGAGGAATACAAGAGGAAGAATTTTGTCGTAATAGGTATTCAACTTCCAATTTGGATTGAATATTTTGAAGTATTTCACTATTAACATTCATTTGTGCTTGAGAATTTTATAATTATGGGAGATAAAACTCGCAATAAGAGAAGAAAGACATTGACTCCTCAAGAAGTTGAAGCAAATAGAGAAAAAGAGAGACAAAGACAAAGAGAAAGAAGAATGAGAATGAAATCAATGAATGATGGTGGAGCAACCAATTCAACAACTATTGAAGATGAAAAAATTGAAGATACCATAGTTATAGATGAAGCTAATTTGCAAGGAGTTAATTTGGAGAAGAATATGATTATTCAAACAAGTCCTACTATGTCTTCAAATCCCTCTTTGAATGTCAAGAAGAATGTTTCAATATGCACAAATCCAGGTACGTCTTCAAATCCACATGTTAGTGAAATGGTAAATTTGTATGTAGAAGTTTTACAAGATGCTGGATATAATGATGTTGACATTGACCATATTCAGAGAGATGAAACTTTTATAGAACTTGTTGAAAACAAAAAAGAAAAATCTTTTGTTGCAAATGAAAATCAAAATGATCATTTTCTTGAAAATGAAAACAAAACCTATATTTTTGATGAAAATGAAAATGAAAATGAGATCCGTTTTGCTAATGAAAATGAAAATGAGAACCGTTTTGTTAATGAAAATGAAGATGAAAATGAAAATGAAAACCGTTTTGTTGATGAAAATGAAAATGAAAACCCTTTTTTTGATGAAAACGAAGATGAAAATGTAAATGAAAATGAAGATGAAAATCTAGAATGTGATGTTGAATTTAATGAAAATACTTTTTTTAAAATTGGAAGTGGTGTTTTCGATAATCTTCCTAATCAAATTTCTTGGAGGGAAATAAGAACACATGCGAATAGAATATACACCAAATTCTTTTATCGTAAAAAAATTGCATTTCAATGTCAACTAATGATGCAATTGATGAGAATGCAAAAAATGAGGAAAGTAATGAAAAGGTTAGGCTTTTATGTTAAACCAAAAAGAAAAGATCAATCATGAAAACATGCTATGTTTAATGTTGCTAGTACCATTCAATCTATTGGGAAAAATAGTCGATCTAAAGATAAAAACACAACAAGAAGAGCTACAACTATTGCTATAGTTAATAAAACAACTTTGAATAAAAGAATGGTAAGCAATATTAGTGAAGTTTTAAAAATGCATCCTAAAACATTATTAAGAGCGGCAAAAAGAAGATAAAGTATAGAAAATGATCCTATCAATCAATGTTGGAGTTTCAGTGGACGACTATCGAGGTCTGATATAAAATTGAATGTTGAAATTAAATCTTTGATCGAAAAATATTCGCATGATAATTTACTAGGGTTTCATCTAATGCTAGAGATGTTTTAAAATTAAGGGTGGGGTCCAAAGTTCACGATCGTCACCCAAAACACCTATTAGATACAACACAAACTAAATTTTATAGAAAATTTTGTAGCGATTCAGTGTTACCAGGTAATATTAAAATAAGTCAAAGGTCTTTTGAAAAATGTAAACCCTGGTATGTAAAAATTAATAAGCAATGAATATCTTGTTGTTGTAAAATACATGTTCAATTTCGTTATTTTTATGATGTTTTTCGATATACATTGTACCTTGCATTCTAACATGATTATATAGGATTGTGGTATTGATATGCCACCTGAAGCAATAAGAGAGTTTATTTTTAGGTTTGTTTTGTGAAAAATCTAATGATAAATTATTTTATTTAAGTTCTTGTATTTCTGGACAATGCATTAATTGCAGAAATCTTTCATTTTTAAGAAATTGTTTGCATGAAAGTGTTGATCATGATTTTGGACAACAATTAGTAGACGTCAAAAGATTTAGGAATGTTCACTATTCTTTAAAAGATGGAAAAATAGGAAAGCGTTGTGATTTAGTTACAGAAAAAGTTAGTGTGCATACATTTATGAGTGAATTTAATAATAAAATTGTACCAAAATATGTTATGCACTCTGAACATGCTTGATGGCTTGATGGCCAATTTCGCGCATGTAGAAACACATTTCCAATTGGTACTATACTTTCAGTGGTTGATTTTGCAGAGAATTATACTCTTGCTCTGCAAGAGGAAATTCAATCTCAATATTATAATTCAATGCAAGTAGCTATGTTTGTCCATATTGTTTATAGACATGCAGATGATAGCATTGAGGGATGATAGAAAATTTTTGAGGGAGTATCATTTTTATTTGAGTGACAATTGGTTACACTCATCAGAGTTTGTTCAATATTGTTTTAGTATATTTTATAGAAATTTAAGAGAAAGAGGAATCCATATGAAAGAACACCTCATATGGTCAGATAATTGTACGGGGTAGTTCAAAAATGCTAGAATGTTCTATTGGTTAAGTAGGGTTCACAAGGAACTTAATGTCCAACATATATAGAGCTTTTTTGAAGCCAGGCATGGTAAAGGAGAATATTATGGAGCTGGTGCATGTGTCAAAAGAATTCTTGCTAGAGAACAATTAAAATTCAAGGATTTAGTAAAATTTAAAAATGCACATGAGATTGTGGATTGGTGTAATAGAAGATTATCTACACTTGGTTTGAGTGATTACTCTATAGTTCATCGATTCTTTTGGTTGGTGGAAGAAGAGAACATTGTATCTAGAGTTGATTGTGAGATAATTAGTGGATCTACTAAATGCCATTCATTTAGGAGTGCAACAGCAAGCACATGGACTATTTGGACAAGGGAGCTTACATTTTTTTTCCATTTTTGTATGTCAAGAGATTGGGAAGCTTGTGAAAATACAAAATGGGTTGAATAGTGGGAGTAAAGATTATTGACACCTGTTGTAATGCCCCGTCGAGCGAACCCCAAAGGACAATTAAGCAATAATTGCTGCACAATTTTATTTTATTTTTAAAAAAAAGTTAACATAACATACATGTAATACACATTAAATCATAACATGAATTTTATTTAAGTAGATTCACTAACATATACATCCCTTGGGGTACACAAGGAGACATTATGCGACTTAGATCCACACAACAACAATAAAGAATAAAAGCTAAAGATATAATCCATAACAAAGTAAACATTAACCAATGTAATACATACATGAAAATTCATTAATAAGAAACCATCTGTGTACATAAATACAACATATGCATGATTAACTTAACACATTGAATAACAATTGCCATGGCCAATAGCCACACAAGGTTTAACGTTACATTACAATACAATGTTCTAGAGGTACAATGATACAAAAGTGTTTCCAACATAAATGGAAACCATACACAAGATAACATGATACAAATAAACAGATGAATACAAAGAATCATAACTGGATCCAAGACAGATACAACTCAGGAGTCGCTGCAATAGCACCAATCCACACCTTTTGATCCTCGACTGGGGACCTAATGGGGTGCTTAGCACATTCCACCTGACCACATGAGTCCAAAGACCCACCCCTTGTGCTAAGGGCTGACAAGAAAGAGTCTTCAACCAAGAACATCCAAACACAGAACCACAAGACTCAACAACATACAAAGGTATCATAAAACTCAAGGATTACAATGACATAATCAACAACATCCAAGAGTCATTAAAATAACTTAAAATCATAAATCTCATCACATAAATCAAAGCAATGACCAATAAACAAGTAACCAAAGGATGATCATGAAACACTTCCAAATCAACTGAATTAATAAACATAATACAATTCCAAATTGCAATTAAACAACGCAATAACATCATAACACAGTACCATAAGAGTACAAGGTCATAAGTCAAATATCAATGAGATCATACAAGACCACAAAGTACACCAAAGATGTATCAAGGCAATACTCCAAAAGTCAATATAAGACCATTCAACAACAATCTAAACCAACTCCCATAACATACTTCCAGAGGAACACAATAAAGTAAAACACATGGGCAACTAGGGGAGAGTGTCATCGCATAGTCCTACATGGGTTGTCATGTGCTCTTCCTCCCAACTGGAGGTGCCAGTCCCATCTATGGCTGTCCTGTGCCCTTCCTCCCAACTGGAGGCACTGGTCCATAGGGTGACTCATGCGGAGCCGTAAACCTCTCGTGAAGATGAGGTCACGACCTTGCCAACCATGGCCTTCTTAGCCTTCCATTAGCCTGCAGAAGCACTAATGAAGATGAGGCATCCATTTTTAAATCTTATAATGATATTACTACCCAACCCACCTAAGTTAATTATTAGGTTTTCACTTGATTACTAACTCACTCGTGGGTTATCCTGTGCCCTTCCCCTTAAACGGGGCGCTGACCCCCATGAGGATCCACTCTCCCTAGAGACCCAACAACATAAAAACCAAGGGTTGTACCATCATAATTTGAAAAAAGAATCACAACATAAAAGCATGCGACGCATTACCCATCTCGCTAACAAGTACAAAATCAGAGTCTCACAAAGTTTCATATAACCCTTCCAAAATAGTGATACCAAAACACTTGCCACTTCAAGGGCATATAAAAGAGAGAACATCAACTGACAATCATCTCAAGCCTCTGGAAGCCAAAAAGAATGAAAACCCACAAACAAGGGTAAAATGAAGCAACACAAGTTTTTCCCCAATAATTCCAACACAAGTATAAAATTTCCCCCAAATATGAGATTAACTCCGAAAATCCACACAAATAAAGTTCATCAAACCCCATCCACAAATCAATCAACTCTAAAACACAAATACAATCCATAAATCCACAATGGTGTCATCTTTAATTCAACAAAAATCACGCAACATCCAAAAGCCACCAATTAGACATTCCACTGGAGACCTCAATTTTCTCCTCACAAGAATCCCTTAAATTGGTATGTAAATCACCATCAAGCAATGCATAAGTATCCAAAAAATTCCACCACAAATCAATTAATAAGATCCCCACAACTCCAAACAAACCAAGAATTCATCACGCAGGGTTTAACGAATAGCAACACAATTTAAATTAAAGAGGATTCCCAACTCATGCAAACTCAAGAAAAGTCACAATGAAAGGATATGTCAAAGGACTCGAACCCAATGGAATAAAATCATTTTTGAAACCAAGAAAACGTAAAGGAGGACACATCCAATTGGAAACATCAAATTAACCCTTAAACATACATATACATTCAATGCTAATTCACTAAAGAACGTCAACTTTCAAATATAATTTATCCATTTGTTTAATAAGATGTAGTTTGTACAACAAAGAGGTTTCAATACATACTTCCTCCATAATCCAATAATTATAAGTCATCGTATATGTTTTACTAAGGACTAAGAGAAATAAATCCCATTTCATGTTCTCTACAACTTCCATGTTAACACAGCTATCACATTTCTCACCACATGGCTTGCCAGGCGACTACAACTAAAATCTAATGAGATAGAAGTATCTTGGATACAATTATTCAAAATATTGACTTAATAGTAATAAACTCCATGACACAAGATCATAATATGACGATATTATTATGTGAAAATATACTTTAAACTATGGTACTAACTTAGCTTGGTAAAATATCACCTATAACGTTATTACATAGTATAATCACCATACCCTACAATTATTACAAATATCTACAAAAAGATCAATTAACACTTCTACCCTTATACGACCACAACCTTTTAATCTGAGGTCAAAAAGAAGTGGATGATAGCACTGGTCTTCCCATTTATAGATATTGACAAGGTATCACATAAGTGATTTGCTCACAATAATAAAAGTTGGAGGATCCCTTAGTCGATAAGCATCAATATGAATGGGTTTGACAAAAGAGATTTGGCAATAGAAAAAGGAACCAAAGGAAACTCTAGCTAGCAATATCTCAAAGAACAACTGCTCATTTTCAAATATGATATAAAACAACAACCCAGAAACCTTCACAGCCCATGCGCAAAGGAAGTTCAATCATCCACCATCAGTTACCCCAAGATAAGACCAAGACCTGACTTTAGCATTCTTTTTCAACATCAAAGTGTACTTTCTAAAAGGTAAATTGCTACTTAATTGGCATGGTCATGATTAATGAATATTGTTGAGCTCGCAAAATGCAGGTCGTGATAAACATTGCACAGACCGAAGGTAACTGGAATCAACCGCGAGCATTATTCTCAAGCCAAAACGTGAATAACAAGCACAGGATGGTATACCATAAGGAGGCCGATCAATCGCTATGATCGGTCAATCGTTGCGGGAGATGCAGCAGATTCAATACTCTAAATAAACATTAGCAACACTATTGATAGTGCGATATGCACAAAATGGATTAATTGAACAACTCAGAAATTTTCAAGCAACAACCATCGACAGGAGTAAAGAAAAATCTTGTAACCTAAGACATGGATGAAAAATGCATGAAGACAAGGCACTTGAATTGTTTGATAAAATTCCTCGAAGGAACGTGGTCTGAGGATTTCATGATGAAGGATATGTACAAAATGGATTTTTATTCTAAAACAAAATTATCATAGAACCGACGAGATTAAAAGTAACCAGAGAGATTGTTAAATTTACTACACCTTGCAATTCGAAAAGTTGTAGCTGTGAAAGATGGTCAATGATTTCAGGGAGACTATTAAATTCTGTACAATGTCTCAACTCTAAATACCGTAGCAGTGACAGGTTGCCAAGTATAACAGAAAGTGAATATTGGAATTTGGAAATATCGCCATCTACTTGCATTATTAAATCTCAAGTGTTATCCGCAAGCCTGAAGGGAAAGAGAAAGGTGAGGTGCAGATACGTGACTAAGAGAAGAAGAATTAATGTACAACTTTCTGTTTTGAACTAAACGCATCTTAGATTAGAGGTGAGTTTCCAGAGACGCGCTCAAGACTGAAGTTTGGAAAATAATCTTCCCACAAACAACGGAAAGCTCTCTAACCTGTTAATGATTGACATTAGTTTATTTTCAAGTGCTAGAATTGCGACAGAGGACAAAAGAAACAAGCAGAAGCTGAGATAGAATGATAGTGAAATCAGAGAGAGATTATTTAAACCTCTAAACTTCCTATTATGTTCAAGAATATGAAACGATTCCTATACTCATACATTTCAAAGAGCAAGATGTTTGTAAGATTTAGACTCAAGACCTGATGTTTTATTAAGGCCTGAAGTAGATATGAGTAAAAGATATACACAATTTCCCCAATTTAAAAGAAATATCAAGAGCATTTACATTACCTAATGAAAACTACCGGAGCATTTAGGGCGATATACTATTGAAAGTGCCTAACCAAAATAATTAAAGAAAGTGGAAGATCAGAGATAGAAAGGAACCTGGCTAAGTCGATGCCATGCAATCTTCCTAGCAACACCGCCTAGATGAAAATAGAACCCCGCCATTTAAAGCATACCAAAACGATCACAATAATCATTAATGGCAGACAAACAAGAAAGTGCTTCAAATATATCCTCTTAATTACTGCTCATAGGAAATCCACTAGATATTTTGTGGGGGAGGCTAGTCTCAAATTGGATCATAGGGAGAACTCGCTCCAAGGTATGGGTAAAGAGAAAATTTTAATCATAACAAACCCTACTCTCCGAGAACTGAAATTTTTCTCCCCCTTCCTCCAGAATAATTCTTGTTTATAGTTTGTTTCATGGTGTCTTTTCCACTCCCCTCGAAGAACCATTCGACTTACATTACTTATATAATTTGGTCAGATCGCTGCACTTCCAATAGTTATGATTGAATGCTAGCCACTACCCTTATTTTTATTTTATTTTATAATTGACTCTTTAATATATAAACCAAATAGATCAACTATTAAATATTTAATAATTTAATCTTTCTTTTAGTTACAATAAAATATATTTATTTTAATAAATATTTTCACCTTAATTTATTTAAACTTAAGTACAATTTTAATATTTAATCCTCTCTAATATTTTCTCACTTTTAAATTTATTAATTGAATTTAATCATTAAATGATAATTATCTTTCCTCATCTAATCTGATTACTTTAAATAATTAACTCCCAAAGATAATTCAATTAATGTTTATTATTGAATCTAATTCTTTATTTAATTCCAAATAAAACAAGTAACATTATAATTAAATTAATTTTATTAATCAAATCCAAACATATTATTAGTGTTATTTCATAACCTTAAAATTAAATTAAATAATAAAATCACCACATCATCATGACATTACCAACAACAACTTACATCAACGACAACTGCAAAACGGAGGGCACTACATCCTCCCCCCCTTAGACATCGACTTACTCCCGGAAGTCAATCTCAAGCATAAACACGATAACACAACAATACCAATGATCATAAGCACATCAACACCATAAATCAAAACATGAATTAAACGTCATCAAGTAAGAAACAAAAATTAAACAAACCAAAAATAAGGAAATGTTACCAAAATAAAAATGGTGACGGGGTTGCAACCAGACCAATTTTCCAAACACAAGGACTAGTGATGAACTAGATTGGGGAAACTTTCTTGTCAGTTTCTATTTTTTCCACGTCAATCCCATTGGGTGTTTATGATGCTCGCCCTGTCCTGACAATGTAGGTGGAATCGAAGCTTGGTTCCTGCAATCCTACATGCAAACAAACGTTGTGCACAATACATATATATCACAAATACATTGTGAGATAAATTCTCAGCATAGTAGGGCACTCGCGAGTGAGTGATACCACACTGTCCCTCCCACTAAACCACACATAATAGTCAAAACAATTCTAGTAACTCGTAAATAGTTTGCTTCTTATTAGTTAGGCAATATTCACATAAGGATGCTAATTGTAAACTTAATTCATAGATACTATATCAAAATGAATTACTACTTGATATTATAAGTATTTATACCTGCATATTACAATTACATTACCTTTGTCACTATGCTTTTTGAAGCCCACTTCCTGTAAATCAAAAGCTACGATAGAACATTGCTATAGTTAATAAAACAACTTTGAATAAAAGAATGGTAAGCAATATTAGTGAAGTTTTAAAAATGCATCCTAAAACACTATTAAGAGCAGCAAAAAGAAGAGAAAGTATAGAAAATGATCCTATCAATCAATGTTGGAGTTTCAGTGGACGACTATCGAGGTCTGATATAAAATTGAATGTTGAAATTAAATCTTTGATCAAAAAATATTTGCATGATAATACTAGGGTTTCATCTAATGCTAGAGATGTTTTAAAATTAAGGGTGGGGTCCAAAGTTCGCGATCGTCACCCAAAACACCTATTAGATACAACACAAACTAAATTTTATAGAAAATTTTGTAGCGATTCAGTGTTACCTGGTAATATTAAAATAATTCAAAGGTCTTTTGAAAAATGTAAACCCTGGTATGTAAAAATTAATAAGCAATGAATATCTTGTTGTTGTAAAATACATGTTCAATTTCGTTATTTTTATGATGTTTTTCAATATATACATTTTACCTTGCATTCTAACATGATTATACATGATTGTGGTATTGATATGCCACCTGAAGCAATAAGAGAGTTTATTTTAGGTTTTTTTTTTGTGAAAAATCTAATGATAAATTATTTTATTTAAGTTCTTGTATTTCTGGACAATGCATTAATTACATAAATCTTTCATTTTTAAGAATTTGTTTGCATGAAAGTGTTGATCATGATTTTGGACAACAATTGTAGACGCCAAAAGATTTAGGAATGTTCACTATTCTTTAAAAGATGGAAAAATAGGTGCGTTGTGATTTAGTTATAGAAAAAGTTAGTGTGCATGCATTTATGAGTGAATTTAATAATAAAATTGTACCGTGCACTTTGAACATACCGGATGGCTCGGGGACATGGTCAATTTTTCGCATGTAGAAACACATTACTTCCAATTGGTACCGTACCAATGGTTGATTTGGCAGAATTATACCTCACACCCCGCAGTTATGGTTCAATCAATATTATAATTCAATGCAAGTAGCTGTTTGTCCATATTGTTTATAGACATGTAGATGATAGCACCGAGGAATCAAGAAAAGTTTTGAGGGAGTATCATTTTTATTTGAGTGACAATTGGTTACACTCATCAGAGTTTGTTCAATATTGTTTTAGTATATTTTATAGAAATTTAAGAGAAAGAGGAATCCATATGAAAGAACACCTCATATGGTCAGATAATTGTACGGGGTAGTTCAAAAATGCTAGAATGTTCTATTGGTTAAGTAGGGTTCACAAGGAACTTAATGTCCAACATATATGGAGTTTTTTTGAAGCTGGGCATGGTAAAGGAGAATATTATGGAGCTGGTGCATGTGTCAAAAGAATTCTTGCTAGAGAACAATTAAAATTTAAGGATTTAGTAAAATTTAAAAATGCACATGAGATTGTGGATTGGTGTAACAGAAGATTATCTACACTTGGTTTGAGTGATTACTCTACAGTTCATCGAGTCTTTTGGTTGGTGGAAGAAGAGAACATTGTATCTAGAGTTGATTGTGAGATAATTAGTGGATCTACTAAATGACATTCATTTAGGAGTGCGACAGCAAGCACATGGACTATTTGGACAAGGGAGCTTACATTTTTTTTCCATTTTTGTATCTCAAGAGATTGGGAGGCTTGTGAAAATACAAAATGGGTTGAACAGTGGGAGTAAAGATCGTTGACACCTGTAGAAACACATAATCAATATGAAAGAACTATTGAAGAAAATGATCAATTGTTTGCATCTGAAGATTATGATCGTGTTTCAGACCTTGTACAAGAAGGTAATTTTAATTTAATTTATTTCATTTTATTTTGCTTTATTAAGTTATTTTTTAATACTAAATTAGTTATATGGATATGCACAAGTTATTAAATCAAATTTTGTTGGCAAGACATATGTATGCAATTATTGCACTTGATGGGAATGAAGAGCAAATAGAATATTGGTTGGCTCGTTGTGTGGAAACTAAACATAAGTTGTTAACACCTCGAGAAGATGATGATGGCTTTCATTATCCAACAAGTACGGTGATCCCCTTAAGACACCTCCCTAAGAAAATTTTGATAACAAGTTTTAGATCCCCTTAAGCAATTTTTTAGAACAAGTCTTTGATCCCCTTAAGTAAATTTTGAGAAGTTATTTGATGGTGGTTTTTGAACATGTTTTCCAATAGGATCGGTGGTGGTTGTTGGCACTTGGCTACAAAAATACTTGAGAAGAAATAATGGTCTACCTCAATCGAAGACTTTGAAACACATAAAAATATTATGCATTATTCACATTTGGTGGTGGTAACAAATATAAAACTAGAGCGGTATCGTGGAAGACCTTCAAAAAAATTGCTATGGTTAATTTCTATGGAAGAGCATGAGGCAATCATAGGTGCATTTCAAAAAAGAGAGGATGCAAATGGTATAATGGATTAAGTAAATACAGGTAAATATAGTTTTAGTTTTTTTTTGTCCTTTTAAATACATTAAATACATGTTTCAACATTGTTCAAGTGTGTTATTAGTTGAAATTGATTTAAATTGTTCTTTTATATATCCTTAAGGCATAATCACAAAAAGGATCTAGTCCATGCAAATTCAACCTAGACAACATGGAATACTTGGTAAAAATAGGTAATTATCGCTAAATTATATTTAAATACATGTTTGATTACATATTGATATACTTTTGACATTAATAGTTAAAATTGATTTATTGTCATTTTTTGTATCCTTAAGCCATCATTGCATTGATCTCATACTTTGAAACAAAAAGGAGAGGATGCCTAGATTCAACCTACAAACATGTGTGGAATACTTTTAAATGCAGGTACTTGAGTTCTATACATATAGATAGTTTTATATAAATTAAAATATGTATGTTTTGATGATTTCATTAATATTGCTTGTACCTTTTTGATATTAGGTGGTGTGAAGACCTACTACATTCTAGCCACGAGTTTGAGATGTTCTTGAGATGGCATATCCAAATTTTGTAAACATCATTTTGAGATGACATTTATGTACATACATACTTACAAAATTAAACATACTCTATGTACTTCTATTTATCAAATCAATATTCTATATATTTAGGCGTATTATGACCCCTTAATACATCCCCTTAAGATGTTCTATTATGACCCTTTTAGACATCCCCTTAAGACCCCTTTAGACATCCCCTTAAGACATATTATAACCCCTTAAGACATCCCCTTAATACATTCTATTATGACCCTTTTAGACATCCCCTTAATTAACATGTTATATTATGACCCCTTTAGACATCCCCTTAAGACCCCTTAAGACATCCCCTTAATTAACACGTTCTATTATGACCCCTTTAGACATCCCTTTAAGATGTTCTCCTATTATGACCCCTTTAGACACCCCTAAGATTTCATTATTTGTTTTGACAACTTATACCAGTGTTAGATGAACTATTATTTATAGTATTTATTAATGCTTTTATTCTCTAATCTTCTATGGTATTGTTAGGGTTATGATTATAATTTTAATTAGAGTTAGAATTGAACCCTAATTCTAATTGTAATACTAATTGAACCCTAACCCTAACCGTTATTAGAACCCAACCCTTATTGAACCCTTACCCTGTCCTAAAATTAATCCTATCCCTAAGCCTTGTTGTATCTAACCCTAATTGAAACCTAACCCTAACTTAGTTGTGTCCTAATCCTAACCTTTACCCAAAGCTTTATCCTATAACCCTAACCTTAATCCTAATCTTAAAGTAACCTTAATCTTAATTGAATTCTAATCCTAATTGAACCCTTTTGAACCCTAACCCTAAATCAACCTTGATCTAACCCTATGCTAACCATTACTCCAAGCTTTATCTTAGAATTTTGATTCAACCCCAATCCTAACAAAGTCATAATCATAATCATAACCCAATTGTAAATAATAATAATGTTATATAATTTTTTTCATATGATAAAGTTATATGTGAATATAATTCTTAATTACATTTATTTTTAAGTATAGATATGCTAGCTTTAAATATATTGCTTTAAAAATTTATTTTATGTGTATAAATTTATTATATTTTCTTTGTATTTAATTTTATAATTTTAAATTGATTTTAGATCATTTATTATGAAAAACTTATTGCTATATTTTTGTACAATAAAACCTTTAGTAAAGCTTTAAAATTTTAATATTTATTTACATATATATGTTAATTTTGAATAAAATAGAATATTAGTGATTTTTCCTTTTTGAAATGTTCTTAATTTTTTAAAAAATATTGAAGATTTTTTATCTTGGAAGATTTATGTACTATTCATGTACAGTGTTAATTCATGTGTATTTTGAGCAATCATTATTATAGTTGAAGATTATTTTGATTTTATAACTGTTTTTTCCTTCTTTAAATGTTCTCAATTTTTCCTATAGTTAAATTTGACATGTTAAAGACTTTCATTACCAACTTGATATTAATCTAAATATGCAGTAATCCAAAGACTTTACATTCACTTGATTATTTCCAAATAATATTAAAATAATAACTTATGTAGATTTTGGAAGTGCATCTACACATTTTAAGCATAAGATCCATGTCCACTTGACCCATATTTTAACGCAATTCAGCTTTAGACCCTAAATTTTTGGTATATAAATAGATTGCTTTTGTTTGTAAATTATGATTTATTGACTGATTATTGTAAATATTAAAATGTCCTATATTAATCCATGTATGAGATCACTAAATTTCACATTAATGTCCTATATTAACATCGTTCATGAACATAAAATGTTCTACGTACGTAAATTAAAATTTCAAACAATAAATAAAGTCCATAATTTATGTAACATATTATGCATGAACCAATATATTAAGCAATACATGAAATAAAGTCCAACAAAGCACATGATAACAAGAAATATAGTCCATGAAATAAAACAAATATAACACATAAAAAATCACATGTTTCAGGTCAAAATCGTCTCAATAATCAAGAGACCTCTTCGCCCCATGCACTATGGATGACCAAAATACCCCATAAGAGGCATATGAAATTAGATGTAAGACAATAAAAATGATTTAATGACACCAATTCTTATAATCCATCATAAAAATACCAATTACCATCATCTACATTCCCGATGCCCATGTGCCCAAAGAAACCTCTCGGAAATCAATTCACATAAAACAAGACAAAAGAAAATTAGATGCACAACTCCTACAATTAATTTTTTTTTAATTCAATTTAATTTAGAATTTATCCTATTTTAATTGTACCGTATTCTGAGGTTGTGTACTAGGCTGTTCTCCAGGACCTGTCTATACATGCTCAACTACAAGATGTGTCTCATGCTATAAAAGAAAAAGAATATATGAAAATATCATATTATGTATATATTCAATTTAAAATTTATAATTCACTTTAAATATAATAAAAAAATTAAATTACCATTTGATCTGAAACCTACTCTACATGTCCTCTTGGTGGTGTAACTATGTCTGGGTCAGGGCTGAAAGTTGCACTAACAAAGTCCTACAAGATCAAAATTAAAGCATGTACAATTTAATTAGGTTAATATATACATATATATTCAAGTTTGCACATTTTGTGTAGAAAGTTTTGTAAACAACCTGGAAATCAGTGGCCTCATGAGTAACTGCAACATCAAATGTTTGCCCAATGCCCATTCTTATTGTGGTATCAACTCAGACATACATGTACATAGACATTTAACGCTTATAATATTTACAAGTGCATGCATGCTTCATATATCTAGTGAATTCAAACTCATAAAATTGTAACTATACTAATGTAAAATTTTAAATAAATAAATTTACATAATATGAATGTAATTGCCCCCATCTATGACACTCCAATAGTGGAGGAGGCTTGAAAATACCCTCAGAGGGAATTGACGTCGATGCCGCATTGACTCACCTAAACCAACATGAATATTTGAAACATATATGTGATTCAATTATAAATTTAAAACTCAAGGTTAAATAATTTATGATTTCATATATAATTTTTAAAATTGAAATCAATATACCCCATAAGGGTTGCCAAGTATGATCGGTGTCTATGTATGTACTTGTGGAACAGATGATTTACCTTGCATCATTAGTGTCATCTGTACACCAAACAATTTGATTGTTAAAATGTATTGCAAACTTTTCTTTGATATATACAACCATCAAAATTCTTATAAAATGAACGTACATCTAGATGCATATTTATACCTGTGTCATAGTGTCCTCAGGGTGATGTTCTACTACGAGGAACTCTACAAATGAACTGATGCGACCAGATGAACCACCAGAATCTCCCCGTCCACCTGAACTAGGTGTAGCCTGATCAGGTCCATAACACACTTGATGACAACTAGTACATATATGGGGGAAGGGTCTCGACACTCCTGGAGCAGTACTCGGACCAGCTCCATAAAAAACTCCTCCATCATCATCATTGTCTCTATGCTCCCCACTCGCTATCGCAGAAGCGTGCTGATCAAGGTCTCCTGCGAGTGTACTAAGGGAACCTAATGTTGATACCACAGCTTGATGATGTACAGGTGCAGGAATGGGAGGACTAGGAGCAACAACAAGGTGTTGCACATGCATGGGGAGTTGAGGATCAACCATTCCCCCTAACCTCTATTGTGATGTGCCACCACCAACACCATGAAATGATTTCAAATCAAAATAATTTAACTTTTTCCTCATAAAAAACTCTACATAGAGTTTCCTAAAGAAATACAATGGGCACTCCCACCATGTGGTGGACTATCAAAAACCATATACCATCAATCCCAAAATGTGCACTCATATGTGGATGTATGCACCACCTTATGGATATCCTAGATTTGTTGGGGTGGAAATGGGTTGTCGTATAACGGTCAAGAAAGTAGGGGGCTAGATGGGTTTTCATTATTTTAAGGTCTAATATTTGTTTGTAAGAGAGACCATCAGAATAAAATTGTCTCATTTGTTCTCTGTCTCGTCGATGCCTATCAAGATCAGAATCGATCATCTCGATGGAATCAACAACATTTTGCATCATGATGTAAACGCTCCCACATGGAGTGAATCACGCTTGACTCTTACATAGCATTCATTTGATTTTGTAAGGATGCAACTTGATCATTTATCTCATGCTCAAGGAGCCTCACTCATTAAGTAGGTGCTGGAGGTGGCATATGAGGGGAAGGGGGAGGGGGAGGGGGAGGGGGAGGTGGAGGTGGAGGTGGAGGTGGAGGGGGTGGGGGAGGTGGATCTAGTTGTGGCTGAGGTGGTGGATTGATGATATCATCAATGTTAAAATCATCCATGATATGCTTGATATAAATGTGCACCTGCATTAAATTATACAAAATAGTCCATGTACATACATATATTAAGATCATATATTTAATTGAAATAGGATGAGCAACATATATATTAAGCTCATATATTTAATTGAAATGCACATATATATACATTGATTGTTCAACTCAAGAGCATGTCCATACAAAACTAAAAATTAAATGTATGTACATGTACATTTAAAATAAAAAATATGATGCATAATTTTCATGCGTACTATAAATCATTAAACTAAACTATGTACATACATACAAATTTCAAAATTTAAGAACTGTATATGAAAATTTTTAATACATGCACATACATACTAAACAATAAACTTGAAACATTAACAAAATCTCATTTTATGTCTAACACACACACACATATTACAATTTTTCAGCAGGAGAAATCATGATCTAGTAGATAGTCATAAAATATATACTATTATATACTATTCATTATAAGTTCATAAATTCCACCAAATTCATAAATCCATGTCACTAAAAATATCCATCTAGAACCAAAATCATAAATTCATGTCACTAAAAATATCCATTTGGAACCAAATTTATAAATTCATAACTATTTAGGATCATTGTTTTAATTTATAAACTATTATGGCTCTCTATTGTATAGATCTTCATTTCTTTGTGTTTTCCTTTTCAAAATCAGAAGTTCTCCTCTCCTATTTCCATTGTCGATGCTCATCTATGATCCCATCCATAGCCCTGTCAACATCAACAAGGATTTGCATCCTAGATGTGAACATCCTCATAGGAGGTGCGACGCATTCTTCATTTTGAATAATGTTGATTTGATCTTGGATGTTTCTAGTAGAAGCATTGATTTGTGCTTGCAAAAGAGCATGTTCATTGATTTTAGGTGGTGGAGGTGGAGGGTTATGAGGTGGAGTGGGTGGAGGTGGAGGTGAAGGTGTTGGAGATGGATGGCATGGAGGTGGATTGTGAATATTATTGAATGGATCCATGTGATCTTTAAGATATGAGTGAACCTGCATTAGATTTGTAATTTCAAGATGTAAGATACATGTTTAAGAAATACCTTTAAACCATTCAATATAAATGACCTTAAATAATTGAAATAGGATGATAAAATTATATGTAAGCCTCATTTATATGTCTAAGCTAGGCACATGTTACTTGAATGAAAATACAATTAACTATTGATATTGTATAATCTTGTAGGATCTTATTATTGTTAAATTTTGTTGGGCCTTGGGCAACTTTTATCATGAATTTTTAAGAACCTCTTTGATCTCCTTAAGAAATGCCATATTGGAACCCCTTAAGAAAATTGAATTACGACTTAGGGTGACAGGGATACTAAACAGATTTTACACCTAGTGAGGTCCTAGGGAGAAAATGGCATGGCTCAAGTGAATAAAATTTGGTGAAGTTTCCCAAGGCAACCAAATTTCATTAAGAGCATTTAAAGAAAAAATGATGGCTTTAGGGTTTAGGGTTTAGACTTTAGAGTTTAGAGTTTAAGGTAATAGGATAGCTTAAGGGGATTTACATGTAGTAAGATCCTAGGAAAAAATTACATGGTATAAGGTAATGAAATTTGGTGAGTTGCCTACAAGCAACCAAATTTCCACACAAGAGCCCAAGAAAAAATGAGATGGCTTTAGGGTTTACTGCTTAACTTTAGAGTTTAGGTTTGACGAGATACAACTTCTAAGGGGATATATGTAGTAAGATCCTAGGGAAAAAAATTACATGAGATAGAAGGGAAATGAATTTGGTGGTAAGCAATTGGCAACCAAATTTCACACATTAAGAGCCTAAGAAAAAATGATGGCTTTAGGGTTTACGGTTTAGACTTTAGAGTTTAGGGTTTAGGGTAATAGGATAACTTAAGGGGATATATGTAGTAAGATCCTAGGATAAAATTACATGGCATAAGGGAATGAAATATGGTGGAGTTTCCTAAGGCAACCAAATTTCATTAAGAGCCTAAGAAAAAATGATGGCTTTAGGGTTTAGGGTAATAGGATAACTTAAGGGGATATATGTAGTAAGATCCTAGGACAAAATTACATGGAAAAAGGGAATAAAATATGGTGGATTTTCCTAAGACAACCAAATTTCACTTTATGATCCTGAGTAGGACAAAATGAATGGTTTAGTGTTTAGGGTTTAGGGTTTAGAATTTGGAATATTTAATGAACTTGCAAGTTAGTGAAGAACATTTTCTTGTGGAATAGTTGATTGAGATCTACTCAAATGTTTCAACTGACTAACCTAGATCATGATGGCAACTTTGATCACCAAATTTTAGGAACTTCTTTGATCCCCTTAAGAAAATTGAATTACGATTTAGGGTGACAGGATGGCTTAAGGGGATTTACGTCTAGTGAGGTCCTAGGATAAAATGACATGGCTCAAATGAATAAAATTTGGTGAAGTTTCCCAAGGCAACCAAATTCTATTAAGAGCCTTTAAAAAAAAATGATGGCTTTAGGGTTTAGGGTTTAGACTTTAGAGTTCAGGGTTTAGGGTAATAGGATAACTTAGGGGGATGTACACATGTAAAGATCCTAGGACAAAATTATATGGTATATAAATGAAATATGGTGTATTTCCTTTCCTAAGACAACCAAATTTCACTTTATGGTGTTGGGTAGGATAAAATGAATGGTTTAGTGTTTAGGGTTTAGATTTTAGAGTTCAAAGTTTAGGGTTTACAAAACTTAGGGTAAAGTTTTGGTGCCCCTTGGAATATTTAATGAACTTGCAAGTTAGTGAAAAACATTTTATTGTGGAATAGTTGATTGAGATCTACTCTTGTTTCAACTGACCAACCTAGATCATGAAATCTCATTCATATTATAATCTTGCATGATCTTATTATTGTTTCCTTGGGCAACTTCACCAAATTTTAAGAACTTCTTTGATCCCTTTAAGAAATTTGCCATATTGGGACCCCTTAAGAAATTGATTTACGATTTAAGGTGATAGGATGGCTTAAGGGGATATAGATGTCTAGTCAGGTCCAAATTTAGTCATACTATAGTCTCATTGGTTCCATCTAGCTCTGGGTCAAAAGTGTTTACCCCTCTAATAAAAAAAAGTATCATGATGTTAAAAATGAATCAATCTATACATATCACAAAAATAACAATAATCTTAAATGTAACCCATACTCTAACAATAGTAGAATGCTAAATGATCCCCACCCCTAACCATATCCTAATTGAATTGCAAACCTAATTGAAACTTAATTAAATTATAACCTTTACATAATCTTAAATGTATTCCTATATTATATTATATTTAAATTAATTTATATTTGTATTATAATTATATTAATATTTACTATATATTCCTAATTGTAACCTAACTATTTACTACAAACCTAATTGAATCTTAAGCATAATCCTCATTAAAACCCCAAGTAAATTGTAACATTAGCTATCCTTAATTGTAATCTTATTATATTTTATGATATTAAATATTTATATTATTTAATATATTATATTAAATATAATATATTAAATAATATAAATATTTAATTATGTTTCTTTTATATGAATCATCCTCCTATTTCTAAATTGTAATAATAGCATGTAGTTCCTCCAAACTATCATCATGTACCTCCTCCCTTTCCCATGTAATAGGTGTACCTTGTAGGTGTTAAATGGTTCCATCTTGGTCTCCTTATTGATGCATTTCTACTCTTCCATTACAAATCTATATATATATATTAAAAATATAGTAATTTTATGGTTACAGGAATCTCTTTAATTGCTAAAGAATCCACATGATTGAGGATGGGTGGATTATTATCTAGAATCACATCTTTAAAAATCCCATAGAGGTCAAGTGTGGTATGTTTTTCTTAATACACATATTCCCATACAAACCCTTTCCCATGTAGGCTATCAACTCTCCTATATAATAGACACCTTCCTAGATTTAAATTTTATATGATATATATGTACCCAATTGTTTTCTAAATTGGAATTGCTATAATTATACCTTTATGGCACTTTGTGATATTCAAAATAGTTTTCATAAATCTACCAAATAGACCGATTCTTGACATTGAACGTACATAATTTTAGGTATGTCCAATGAAAGATTAGGGTCTAGGGTTCATAAATTTCAAATGCTTTAGTGTTATGGGTTTAGAATTTACAATTTAGGGTCTAGGGTTTAGCAAACTTAGGGTGAAGTTTGGGTGGCCCTTTGCATAATTTAGACTTGCAAGTTAGTGTCAATTGGAATCGATTGTACACGCTTAGATTTACGAATTTGCTAACTAAATTTGAAACAACAAACATCAAGATAAACTTTATGAATTTTAACTATTCTTTAACATATTGATTTCTAATCTAATTATAATTTAATATTGAAACCAAAGTTTAATATATATCATTTTTTCCATACAAAGCAGATAAAATTTAAAACATTTAAGCAATGCGAATGATTTTTTTTGAGCTCGAAATTACCTAGTTTTCAAAATCAAAATGATTTGTTTGATTCCAATTTAGGGTTTTAACAAAAAATTTTGTTCCAATTCAATTTAGGGTTTCAATTTTAAACAATTAGGGTTTTTCATGCAATTTTTTCGTTTCAATTCAAACTAGGGTTTTCAAATTCAAATTTTTTCGTTTGATTTGAATTCAGGGTTTCGAAAAGCTTTATTTGGATTTGTAAATGCAATGTTTTTATTTCATTTCGATTTCTAGGGTTTTGAAATGCAATTTTTGTTTTCTCTTCAAATTGTGGTTTCTCAAACTAATTTTTGCCCAATCAAACAATTTAGGTTTCAATAGTTAAATTTTGTTTCTAAAACATAATTCAAGGTTCATTTTTTCATTTTTATTAAAAAAACTTTAAGTTTCATTGCATTTTTTCGTCTATTTTTACAATTATTCAATTATACTATAACAGTTAAAAAAATTCTTAGAATGTGAAATAAATTTAAAAAAACATGTTAAATTAACTTTTTTTTCAAAATTTCAATTCAAAATTGAAAAATATAAAAGAATGGCATGTAGGTGGGTACCTGTTGCTGATCGTGGGGTTGCTGTCAGCTAATATCAGTCCCATCCCCCGAAAGTAAAGTTGAAATTGCCTTTTAAAAAATAAATATATTAGTATAAAACGGGATCCCGATTTATAAATAACGAGATCCCAATTTATAGAAATTGGGATCCTGTTTTTTATAAATCGGGATCCCATTTTTTGAAAATTGGGATCCCCTTCCTTTTCCTTTGGTTTGGGGTCCTGTGGGAAATGGGATCCCAAGTTTTAAAAAGCAGGATCCCATTTCATCTCAGGCTTGGGATCCCAAACCATAATGAGATCCTGATTTTTAAAAATCGGGATCCCGTTTCCTCAATGCCGATTTCAATTTTTTGGTTAGGCAAAAACTTTCACATTTCGTGGACTCAACTTTGTGCATTTACTGATTGTTTGAGATGGAAATTTAATATTTAAAAATTAAACCAAGTGTTATGATTCAATGTAAAATAATATATACAAATTGTAGGTATTGAGAATTGCAAAAAATAAAATTAGTAGAATGAGACTATTTGGTTCCATGAGGGGGTAATTGAGTTTAGTAGAAATGATTAACTAATGATGCTAGTTGCATTTTGATTTCTACATGGAAATTCAATTCAACATAAAATAGTTAGAGCAAAAAGGCATGAATCTAGAGATAATAGATTGTTAGAAATAAATATGAAAATTCTTTCTTTGGAAGTGAACTTGAATACTAAGTTAGAGATTGTGATCATGAGCCATAGATAGAGAAGCAAGAATAATAGGTTAAAAAAAAGGAGAAAAAAATAGAAGAAATCATAGTGAATTAGGGGCATTCAAAGAGGATGTTAAAATAAGATCCCATGATATATTTTATAAAGGATGGAAAGAAAACAAAAAATAATAGCACAAAAAATTTGAGAAATTTGATAAAAACTCTAGAAAACTAGTGAGAAATTTAGAAAGGACATATGAAATTAAAGTTGTAAGGTAGTTGAAAGAATAATGTAAAAGTCTAGATTGTGAGGGAATTAGTAGTTGTCCTAAGAAAACCAAGAATGATGAAAAGTGTGAAAAATATAAAAAATTAAATCATAGAAAATAATCATTAATCAAAGAGAGAATTGGAGGACATATGTACCCTACACAAAAAGGAAGGAAATGAGATATAAGGATGTGCATAGACTGAATGGGCTAGAAAAATATTAGTATAACTGTAACTTTAGAAAAAGGGAACCTAAGTTTAATGTCTAAGCCTAGGATTACTTTTTGCTCCTTTCTCAAAGGTACATTAGGATGCAAATCAACAAGGTGATAAGATTGACTTTAAACCATGAAGGTGATTCAATCAAACATGGATTTGATCCTTTTGATCCTTAGAAATGGATAGAAATTTCTTTTCTTTGATTAACCTAATTAGACTATGTGCCCTAATATGGAAATTGCAAGATCATGATAACTAACAAATTGAAATAGATATTTGTAGGAAGATCTAAGAAGAGCACTATGTACCTATCCTATAAATTTAGAAATGGTATGATCAGGAGGACAAAATCACGAAGGGTGTCTTAGTCCTTGTATGCCTTTTTTGGAATTGAAAACTTGAACATGTAGCTCTATGTCTACTCTCTGATGTCAACCTTGTAAACTTTTGTCTTTAGACCTGAGCCTATGACAAATTTGCAAAAGAGATGGTGGGGGTGGCTATATAGGAGTTTTCCTTAGTCAAACCCCTATTTTTGTATTTCTACCTCCACAATAGTCAATAAAATTGATTGATAATAGTGTGTGTTCCCTAACCTCAAGTGCATCAAATTTTGTTATGATCTAAAATGTATAAAACCCTACACAAGTACATTAGAGAAGGATTCCTATATGAAAATGACAAGATATACCTAAGAGGAAGTATGAACACACTTAGGAAATCTTAAACATAAAGATACCTTGCTTTAGGCTACAATTAAGATGAAGCTTGAAGATGAGAACACTTAGGAGATAAGTCATTAGGTTGAAGGAAATGGCCAAATGCATCTCCCAAACCTAGAATCCATCATGCTCTTCTATTAGCATCAATCTTCAATCATGAAATAGGACTTGATCAAATCTACAAATGAGCTTGAAAAAATACAAATTCAAATGTGTAGCATGGAATATAATAATGTCTTAATTCTCCAAGATTCGAATTTTTTATTTCCAGTTTCAAATGGTGAAAAGACTAGGTATTTATAGGCATTTCTCTAATTACCCAAAAATTAGATCTCGATAGCTAAAATTTACATTTTGAATTTCAAATGTTAAAATTTCAGCACCAACATATTAAAATTTGAATCCCAAGAAAATAGGGGGACTCAAATGCCTAAGGACGTCCAGTCCTCACCCTATTTTCTAGGAAATAGGGTGTTGGGAGCAAGACATTAACTGAATGCATTTGTTCAATGCTTGCAATTTCTCAAAAAATGATAAAATAAGCCTTGGAATGCATAATTTAGGAGATTAGGGCCTAATTAAGAGATGTTGAAAATGCATAAATTCAAGGGTCACTAAAGTAGGTCCAAACTAAGTGTGAAATTGTACTATCACCTACAAGGGAGTACAATTTTTGATGCTACATTCAGGCTCACTTTAGCAGCCATATGACACTACATGCATATGCAAGTTAAAGTGTTGAAATTAAATCATATCGTGCAAAAGGGATACTCATAAGGATGTTATGAATCATTTATCAACATGAGAATGAAGACACCAATGTAGTCATCTACAAAACCACAACGTTAGGAACTGAAGCCTACAACAACAATCAATTAGGTATTTAAAAATCACTTTATACTTGTAAACAAACATGTCAACTTCTAAGGAGAACCAAATTTGAGGGTAGATGTATGCCCCCATATTTTGTTTGCTTTATGGAGGTGGAATCAAGGTAGCAATCTAACCACATCGAATTTCTAAACTTAGTGATGTAAATACTTGTGATAGGGACATGAGATCACAACATAAACTATTAGAAAACATTAGATATGATTGGGGAAGGAACTATGATTCCAACACAATGGATGACATCAAAATTGGAGTTCGCTAGCCTCCACTATGGTGAATTGAATGAGATATGCTTGTACTAATTTTAAATATATGTTAGCTAAAATCATTTTTTTACTATTATTTTCTTTTTTTTTTGTTTGAAGGCTTAGAGAGAGATGCCATTGCACCAAGGAGCGAAGATATTGAGACGATAACCATATCAGCCCTCAAGACTCGAGATCCTATGAGAAAACATTCCATGAGGCACAATGGTGTCAAAGGTGAGTTGCCTATTCCTCTTCACTATAATTTATTTTATTGTTTTATGTTGTTTTGATGCTTTTTCTAAAATTCATGGTCTCCCTATCTATGTTGGGTGATAATTTCCACTTTGGGTGTCCCTATCCCAAAATTGTGCCCCTATCTCAAAAACAAACCTCTATCCAAATTTAGAGTCGTGTGGACACTCAAAATGGATGCTTCACTTCCTTATCCACAAAAAATGGGTAAGAGGAGAGGGATCCAATTTCACAATATTCACATTCAAGGACACCTTAGAGATCTCAACCTATTGAAGGATTTGAGAGATTTTATCATAAGGTATCCTTGGAGATGATTGAGATAAGAAAGGGGTTCACCACCAAGTGTAAACTTGGAAAACATAAAATGTTTGAAAACACAATGTGATATGCAAACAAATGCTAAATGACCTGAGAAAAGCCCTAGAAATATAAATAAAACAGAACAAAAAAGTAAAGATGTGAATGGTGTGCACCAGGAAACCTTGAAGGGACAAGGAATAGCTCTAAAATTGTAAAAATGTTGATTTTTAAGCTTGGTGGGACTCATTCACTATTCTGGGTGAATCAGTCTCGACTCTAAAAAACTACACTAGAGCCTATTTTAGCCAAATGGGTATCCAAATCCACAAAAATATCTAAAAAATAGGTACAGTGGGACTTACTCGCTACTCTTGGTGAATGAGTCCACTTTTACTTTTTTGGAAACTCAGAAGTGGAATTTGTAGCTCTCAGCATGCTCAATCTATATCCCCAAGTGTCCAGATCCAAAACCCTAATTTTTGGGGCTGTAAGTGACTTTTTATGAATATGTTGACCTTGCCAATGGGGAGATGACTCCAACAAGTTTGTAACTTATTCTTCAATCATCTCCAAGCCTTCAAAGCACCTAGATCTACAATCACATAAAGAAAGAGAGATAATGTTGATTGTTAGGGAATATGGCTTTACCTTGGTCAAACCCCTTTTAGGTAATTAAACCAAAGTGATGAAACAAGATAATGAAGAATTAATATGAAGTAATGTAATTAGAACATTTCCATGATGATGGATCTTGAAGTGTTTCAACAATTGATAAATAATCTTGCCCTTCAATGCCTTAGAAAAAATCTTGAAAGCTATCGTGATTACTTTGTGAAGAATTGAAATGCTTAACCCTTGAATGCTTGACTTAACAATATGAAAATATGATGAAACAATGATTTGGAAGCTTTTTTATATGGGAAATTCATTCACATGACTGTTAATTTGATCCCCAAGGCTGACATTGAAGAAAATTGAATTAAAAACCCACTTTTTCCTACTCAAACCTCAAAAATAGCTCAAATGGGACTCATTTTCCATCTTGGGTGAATGAGTCCCACTTGGATGGGAATCATTCATCCAAAGTGGTGAATGGGTCCCATAGGGGCTATTTTGATTTCTAGAATGTCGGGGAATAGAAAATTTAATCTCTTATGTTGATCTAGTTGGGTTATTGATCAAAATATGCCTCGAGATGCACAATATGGGTTCACAGGTGCCTATTAATGATGATATTAAGGTCATAAATGTAATAAGTCTCAAAATCCAATGTGAAAGTGTAAATAAATACACTTTACAACACCAAATTAAGGAAAAATTGAGTCTAGTTTTAGAAGGGCCCTAAATCCCATGTGAATCTGTAAAACACATTAGATTAGGTCCACTTTATTTACAAGCCTCCCAAATTTAATGTGAAAATATAAATAAATACATTTTACAACATTAAATTAGGATAGAGTTAGGTTTATTTAGCTTTAAAAAGGGACCAGGACCTAGTGTGGATGTGTAAAACACCTTACAACACTAGACCAAGGTGACATTAAGTCCAATTTATCATTAATTATTCACAAATCAAGTAAGGGAAAAGGAATACTTTTTTGGTGATCACGTTTAGCCCCCACTTTAGTGAGAGGATGAACTTGCTTCAAACTCACACTAAAGTATACATTCAAGAGGGGTCCAATCATACCAATGTGGATGGTCTAGGATAACAAAGATCGAGGAAGAAATCAAGCACCCAAGATTTAAGATCCTAGGTCAAGCTGACATAAGCACAAAAGGACATGCACAAGGTGTACAATATGCAGCAAAAACAAGATACGCTATCATTCAATGCCAATGACTAAAAGGAGAAGGATAATAATAAATGAAAATAAAAAGATGGATCAAGCTTCAACCATTTGTACAACACGATTTGGATCAGATATAGGCTATTTGTCCAAAAATGTATACTCACTCTAAGGTGATGAAACTCCTAGCTATCCGCTGGGTGAGAAGTTCCAAAAGGTGAGAAACATACACTAATGGTTGGTATGCACTCACA
>VDFB02320619.1:0-27088 GCA_007258455.2 Sequoia sempervirens | reverse complement strand
TAGTTGGACTTAGTAGTGTTATGTTTTGTTTTGATACTCAGATACTATGAAGGTGTTGTTATTGTTTGATTTGGTTAGTTAGACGTTTGAGGATGATGTTATTTCATTAGTGGACATGATTATTTCATATGACATTATGGTTGGATATGTTAGCTGATTTTCAGAATTATGTTATGATGCAGTGATTTAATTAATTATGTTATGTGATGATTGTTAGTTAGAAATGTTAATTTATTGGTTATATTATAGTTGTTAGAATAGATGTGATGAAGGACAGTGTAGCATCACTCGTTTGCGAGTGCCCTACTATGCTACGATTCCTTCTCACAACATAATGCTTTGATTATATATATATATATATATATATATGCACATGTACACAACTTCGTTTGTATGCAGGATTTGTAGGTACAGAGTCTCAATTCCACCTGCTTCAGCAGGACAGGGCGAGCACCAATAACCCAACGGTATAAAGTTGAAACAGAGGTGACAATGAAGTCATCCTGTCCCATGATGTCAGACCGTCTTGTTTGATTGATATTGTTCATTTTTGTGATTTGTGTTTGTGTTTTGTTGTATTTTATTAATGTTGGTATTTTATAAGTTATGATTATTTAATTTAAATGTTGGTAATGATTGTTATTTAATGTTAGAATTAATTTCATTTATATATTTAAATGTTTTAAAAGTCATGTGCTTATTTAATGATAATTTAAAATATTAAATTGTGTTTTATTATTTAATTAATTATCTTGTTGAGGATAATTATTAAAATAAATTATTTAATTAAATGAGATAATGTGTTTTGCAAGTAAAGTTGTAAAACATAAATTAAAAACAAAAAAAAAAAAAAAGAATGAAAAAAGTTGTGAGAACGAATTAGAATTCAGATCTGACTGAAAAGCTTGCTTTTAAAGAATTAAATTCTTTTATTCTAAATTTGGTGGGCTTTTGAGGGAGTTGACAATATTTTTTATTTAATTAAGAATTTTGGGAGTTTTCACACAAAGAGGTTTTGTGGAGATAGAAGTTGAAAATAGGGGTTATGCATCTTTGAATTTTCTGAAGTTTTCGAAAAGGATTTTTCTATTCCTTTGTTTGAAATATTTTGAGAAGAGTCTTGGGAATAAGTATTTGGATTCGAGATTGGAGCATGATTACTCAGAGGAGATTCGAAGCAGGAAGGAGGAGCTCTTCGTAAAGGCCATAAGAAACCAGCTTCATCAGATCCTCAAGAGCGCAGGACTCCAGGTTCCACTCTCTTCTCTTAATGGTTTTAAATCTGTAAAAGGAATAAAGAGGTGTTTTAGAATCAATCTCTGTTTGAAAAAAAGGAAATCTTTCTGTGAATTAGATTAAAATGATTTCTTTGAGATTAGAAAATGAATAAACAAATAGGTCTTCTTTTGAAAGGAAAATTCTTGTTAAATTTGGGAATCATGTTTTGCAAACAAACTGAAAAGAAACTCTTCGAATTTTGTTTAGTTATGCCCTATTTCTCTCTTTTATTTTTCTATGGAAAAAAAAAAAAGGAAATTAATCTTCGTATTTGGATGGTTTGAAATATTATTTTGATAATCATTAATATATATATATACTGTAAATATATGTTGTTCTGTTTTTTTACACAAAAAACTGTGTTCTCTATAGTTATTTATAAATATATATATATAAGTATATGTATATATATATATATATAAATTTATATATATATATATATATATATATAAATATATAATATGTATTTAAAAATAAATTGATTTTCGTGCATTTCGAAAAGGGCCGAATTCGACTGTCGAAATCTGTGCCAGGACGGAGTTAGCATTGTTTTTCTTTAACAATGGAAATTTTTTTAAAAAATAAATAAAAATTAAAAAATAAACATATGTCTATTGGTTATGGGGGGAAGGCTCGTACCTTTTCCTTGCCCCCGACCCACTGTGGGGACTTCCCACAGCTATTCGCGGACTACTGTGCGCGGTAGTCCATAGGACTGCCATGCGCAGCAGTCACGAGGACTGCTGTGTGCGGTCCTCTGTACTGCGTACCTTGCTGAGTTCAATTTAAATTTATTTATTTTATTTTATATAATTTTTAAGTGGTGGTCGATTTTATTCAATTCGATTTTAATGCATTTTAATTTATATATATATATATATATTTATATTTATATTTATATATCTGTATTCTGTGTAAATGCAGTGTTTGGCAGTAAACTAATTTGATCATAGTATTGTTTGTGTTGTATAATTAATTAAGTACAATAAATCTAGATGGTTAATTATAGATATAAATATTTATGATATATATATATATATACATGAAATAAATGTTAACAATTGCTGATTTTGATTCCACTAGTTAATTATGAAAATTAATATATATTTGGGTAATTAAAAGAAGTAAGTTATGGAAATTGTGGAAATTATTATTGTGCAAGGAAAATGGGGATTACTTTTAAAATATAATTTAAACCATGGATTATTTTATTAAATGTAGAACTCTGGATGTAATTGAATGACAAATGTATTCGGTTATAATTAAGACTTGGAATCTTTTAATGATCAGTTATTAGGTGTACTAATTTAGTTATTTTTCTGGGAATGAAAGTCAATGGTGCAATCTTGCAATTGTAATGCGAGTTTTCTTTTATGTTATGTTTCTTTTTGTTTAGTGTTGTCGATGTGGGAACCGTTGTTGTTGGTGAAACCTTGTTCTAAAGGCTTGTTATTTTAGAATGTTATTCTCATCTTGGTTATGCTTTTGGAGTTATTGGTTTTATGTTTGGAAGGGTTGAACGGTTTTGTAAGAATTTTGGTTATGGGCAATTCTGAGAGGGTTAATGCCTCATGTGTCTAGAATTGGTTTTATGATTTATATGTGTTAGTTCAACCCTTGTCGGTTTGATTTATGTTAGGGGTCTTAGGGAGAGTGGCTCTTCGTGGGTGTCGGCGCCTCAGAATGAGGAAGGGCTTAGGATAACCCACGTAAGAGTAGTTAAACAAGTGATAACCTAAACAATAGAATTTAGGGGGATGGGTAGTAAAACACACAAGATAATAAAACATTGGATTCCTCGTCTATGCATTAGGGCTATCATAGACTAGTGATAGATTGAGAAGGCCATGGTTGGCAAAGTCGTAATCTCATCTTCATGAGAGATTATTGGCTCCACATTAGCTACCCTATGGTGTTGGCGCCTCAGTTAGGAGGAAGGGCCGTGAGATCCATAGATGGGTGCTAGCGCCTCAGTTGGAGGAAGGGCCAGGAGAATCCCATGAGAGCTATGCGATGACACTCTCCACTAGACACCCTTGTGCTTTGTTTGTAGTTGCCTCTAGATATTGTAATCTTTATGTTGTTTCTGATTCTGGTGAATTTGGTTTATGATTGCTATTTAATTACTTGTATAATTGGTGATGCTTTGTTTAATTGTGATGAGTTTCATAGTTTTAACTTGTTATGTGATTTGTGAATGTTGATGGTTGTTTCATTGTATGCCTTGAGTTGTATTTGTATTTGTACTATGTTGTTCATGGAGTCAGTTTAGCATTCATGGTCGTGTTCTCTTCTTTGTCACCTCTGAGCATAGGGGGTGAGTTATTTATAATTCACATGGTTGGGTGGAACGTGCTCCGCGCCCATTAGGTTCCCCTTTAGCATCATGTCTTCTCAGCATTTCCGTAGTTGGAGATGTACCAGCATTCACCTTGTATTTCAGATTTCATTGTTCTTGTATCATTCCCCCATGTTGGGAAATTCGATGTAATTCATTTATCAAGAGATTGTAATGTAATATTAAAATGATGATGTAATAGTTAGGATCATTTGTATCTTTATTAAGAGATTTATTATGGTTGTATTATGTGATGTTTATTATTCTTGCTCATGGTTTTGGATGTATCCTTATTCATGGTTATTATAATATAAATGGTTATGTTGTAAACTTTATCTTTTATTTCCATTTAGTTGTTGTGATGTAACCTCGCATGCCCCAGAGAACTAAGTGTGTTAATGTTATGTAAGGTGTTATGTGATTATGGTTTAATGTTATTTGCATGATTAATTTAATTGTTTTAAAAAAAAATTATTTGCTATGTGTGTGTTCTCTGGGGTTTGCACAACGGGTGTTACAACTTGGTATCAGAGCCAAGGTTACAAACACTAGGGTCTCTGGGTAGTTAAGTCCATTAGGCAACCTTGCATTTGACTCTTGAGCTCATTTTGTACCTTTATCTTGTTGCACAGAACTATGCCTCGTGGTAGAGGATGTGGCCATGCAAGAGGTCGTGGTGCCGGTCGTTGAGCAAACCGATGAAGCCCCTCAGTTCCTAGTTCCCATGGCTCTGAGCATGAAGAACAACAGAGTCTTCACATCATTCCATCAGGTGGCCAAAATCCAGCACAACCTAGTTTAGACGATCAGTTACAACATATACTTGGAGAGATTATTGACCGATTGGGACCCAGGCCAGATCAGGTGCACTAGGTAGAGAGAGAGAGACAAAGGTCGCCAAGGTGAAGGGATACAGATGTGGTTCAGGATGCAATCATAGCAGGACATATGAGAGATCTGATGAGGGCACACCCTCCTACTTTTGATGGTTCTGGAGGAGGTATAGAGGCTGAGACTTGGTTAATTGACTTAGATCGTTGCTTCGCTATGCACCCCTACGGTAGCAATACCAAGGCTCGATGCGCAGTTATGCATCTACGAGGCTTTGCATCTACTTGGTGGCATCTTGAGGAACAAAAGTTGCATCTTGATCTCAGTATGGTTACATGGGAGTTGTTTCTTGACAGGTTTAGGGCTCGCTTCCTCTCTGATCACTGGAGGCAATGTAGGGCTGACGAGTTTCATGACCTCAAGCAGTTGTCTATGTTAGTGGAGCAGTATTAGAGGCACTTCTGTGAGTTGAAGCAATATGCAGGGATTAGCCACGATGAGGGCATGTTGGTGCAACACTTTTTTCGGGGCTTAAATGCCTGCATTAGTGGTGGTGTGCGAGTCTTCGAGCCGAAGATGATGGAAATGGCAGTTGAGAAGGCTCGGTTAGTAGAGGAAAATTTGACCATGGCCTTGGGTGGTCACATCGGAGTATAGATTGGTAGTACGCCTACACCTGGTTATGTTGCTCATGGAGGTCAGTCATAGGGAGCAGGATCTTCTAGGAACAGGTACCCACCCTCGAAAGGGGGTCATCAGCAGCAGTAGCCTCAGCAGCAGTAATCGAGACAGAAGAACACTCAATCTCAGCAGGGTGGCAATTCTCAGTTTCATAGGGATCAGAATAGGAACTGATTTCATCAGGAAAATTTTGCATAGCCTGCACCTAGTTTCCAGTCAACGCCAAGTTGAGGGAGTTTTCAGTAGTCAAATGCTCCATCAGGGGGCAAAGGTTTTGGTATAGGTACTAGGTGTTTCTCTTGTGGACAGCAGGGGCATATTGCTAGGATGTGTCCTCAAAAGAACACTTTCAGGTTTAATCAGAGGCTAGCAGCATTAGAGCCGACAGTAGGTGACGCAAGGAGATCTCATTGTGTCTTCGCTTCAGTGGATAATCGTCAGGCAGTTTATCAGAACACCGTGGTTGAGGCATCATGTGTGTTGAATAATTCTAGCATTTCTATACTTTTTGATTCTGGTGCATCTGATTCCTTTATATCACCTTTAGTAGTTGAGTGATGTGGACTGGTGGCAAATAGTCAAGGAGTAAAATGGCATGTCGAATTAGCCTTAGGGTTAATGGTTGTGGTAGAGAAGCTTGTGCAAGATTGTAATTTGAGTATAGGTGATTTGTCAACTAAGGTGGACCTCAGAATCTTGCCACTCGGTTCTTATGATTTCGTCTTAGGCATGGACTGGTTGAGTGCACATCGTGCTATGATTGACTACTGACATAAAGTGGTGCAGTACATTGATGACTCTAGGAAGGAGGTGGAGATCATGGGTATTCAAAGACCCATCTCATTGCGTATGATCTCTGCCATGTAGCTCAAAAGGCACTTCTGACAAGGTTGTCAGCTCTTTGTAGTATCTCTGAGTGACTGGGAATCTGAGGATAGTCAAGGGTTGTCATTGGATGATTACCAACTCCTTAAGGAGTTTTCTGATGTGTTTCCAAAGGAGATTCCTGGTATGCCACCGAAGCGAGATGTGGATTTCCGGATAGATCTGGTACCTAGAGTTGAGCCAATATCTCGAGCTCCATATCAGATGACAACGCAGGAACTTCAGGAACTCCATCTTCAGTTGGAAGAGTTGTTGACCAAGGGCTTTATCTGCCCAAGTGTTTCTCCTTGGGGAGCACCTATGATATATGTGAAGAAGAAGGATGGTTCTCTTCACTTGTGTATTGACTACAGGCAGTTGAACAAGGTAACAGTGAAGAATCGATATCCATTACCCACAATTGACGATCTCTTTGATCAGATAAAAGGGGAAAAGGTGTTCTCTAAGATTGATCTCAAATTAGGATATCATCAGTTGAGGATTGTAGATGTTGATATTCACAAAACCACATTTTGAACTCGATACGGACATTACGAGTTCACTGTGATGCCATTCGGGTTAACAAATGCACCTTCAGTCTTTATGAGTCTAATGAATGGAGTATTCCATACATACTTGGATAGATTCATTCTAGTGTTTCTAGATGACATTCTGATCTATTCTAGGTCTATGGAGGAACATGAGGAACATCTAAAGCAGGTATTGTAGTGCTTAAGGGACAATCAGTTGTTTTCCAATCTCAAAAGTTGTGAATTTTACAAGACTGAAGTTCAGTATTTGGGCCATGTGATTTCTAGTGAGGGAAATTCGGTTGATCCTACAAAGATTTAGGCCATTGTGGATTGGCCTGCACCCACAAATGTCTCAAAAATTCACAGCTTCATGGGACTTGCAGGATATTATAGGCGGTTTGTCCAAGGGTTTTCTAGGTTGGCTCATCCTATCACCTCTTTGCAAAGGAAAGGAAAGAAGTTTCTTTGGTCCGAACAATGTCAGTTAGCTTTCCAGACTCTCAAGGATAAGCTGACTAGTGCTCCAATTTTAGCAGTTCCTGATCCGTCAGGCGATTTCATTGTTTGTACAGATGCTTCTTTGGAAGGTTTAGGGGCGGTGTTGATGCAAGAAGGTCGAGTGATTGCTTATGAATCATAGAAACTGAAGGACCATGAACTTAATTAGCCCACTCACGATTTGGAGTTGGCCGCAATTGTGCATGCCTTGGTGAGGTGGGCTGGCTTAATTCTTCTCTCCCTTGGGCGCTGGCTCTTGAGTTTGCGTACTACTGCATCAAAATTTAGGCTCTTTTGCAAATTACATCTTCTCACGTTGTTTCTAACTTGGAATGCAAGACGTAGAAGGTGGATGGAATTTTGTGAATATGACTTTGAGGTGAAATATATTCAGTAAGGGCAAGGAGAATGTTGTAGCAGATGCATTGAGTAGACGCAGGCATGAGTTATCCACTATGACTCTTGAGGTTGATTTGAAGAGTTAGATTATTGCAGCTCTTTCTTCTGATGATTGGTATCAAGTAGTGAAGTCAAAGATTGAGTCAGGTAGAGCTTTGGAAGGTAAATTTGTAGGATACTCTTTAGATTCTGATGGTGTTTTGCGCTATGCAGGCCATATGTATGTACCTCCTGCAGAGGGTTTTCGTACCCTTATCTTGACGGAAGCTCATAGGGATCCTTATTCGGCACACCCAGGAGTTAAGAAAATGTACGCTGATCTTCACTCACTATATTTTTGGGCAGGATTGAAGCGTGACATTGCTGATTTTGTGGCTAGGTGTCTTGAATGTCAGAGAGTGAAGGCCGAGCATCATCATCCGGCAAGCTTGTTGCAACTGCATCTTGTTCCAGAGTGGAAGTGGGACATCATTTCTATGGATTTTATAGTCGGGTTTCCGATGTCTTTGAGGCGACACGACGCTATCATGGTCACTATTGACAGGTTGACCAAGGTAGCCCACTTCTCCCCTATCCAATCTTCTTATACTGCATCTATGGTGGCTAGGGTGTTCATGGAGGATATTGTTAGATTACATGGGATACCGTGCAGGATTATTTCTGAAAGAGATCTAGTATTTACTTTTGCATTATGGACATTTCCTCGCCAGCCCTTAGGGGACTAAAGCTCTTAATTTTGAGTTCCCTACCTTGCAAATTTCTAATCCTAAAAGCACGATGGCTCCAGACCGAGAGTTAATTATTAGTGCTGAGATATGTTTCTGGGAGTGTATGTCATGGACCAACAGTCTCGTTGGGAAGACTATCTACATTTGGTTGAGTTTGCCTACAATAACGGCTATCACAGTTCCATTGGTATGGCTGCTTATCAGGCTTTGTATGGTCATCCTTGTCATACCCCTCTCAGTTGGGATCGATTAGAGGACAGGGTTCTTCTTGGACCTGAGATGCTTCGTGACATGGAGCAACAGGTAGCTCACATCCAAGAGCATATGGTAGTAGCTCAAGACAGGCAGAAGAAATATGTTGATGCACACAGAGTAGATCGACAGTTTGTAGTTGGAGATCGAGTGTTTCTTCGAGTTCATCCTCAGAAGAGCCCTATTCCTTATGGAAAGGGTTCTAAGGTTGCACCCCATTTTGTGGGTCTGTTTGAGGTGTTAGAGCGTATTGGTCTTGTTGCTTATCGACTGGCATTGCCACCCAGTTTGTCACGGATTCATGATGTTTTTCATGTATCAGTTCTTAGACCTTACTTTCCTAATATTACTCATGTACTTTATTGGAATGCTCTACAGGTCGAGGACGAGCAGCTAGCTCTAGAGCCCGTGGTCATGGTGCAGCACAAGAGACTCATTCCTAGGGGCAGGGATATTGAGCAGGTGAGGGTCCAGTGGGATCCCAATGATGAGACTTCAGTGACATGGGAGGATGCTTCCCGTATTAGAGAATCTTACCCTTACTTGTATTCTGGCTTACAAGAGTAAGCCGGATTTAAGGGGGGGAGGATATAATAACCCTCCTGTTTGCTAGTTGGACTTGGTAGTTTTATGTTTTGTTTTGTTACTCAGATACTATGATGGTACTGTTATTGTTTGATTTGGTTAGTTAGATGTTTGATGATGTTATTTCATTATGGACATGATTATTTCATATGACATTATGGTTGGTTATATTAGTTGATTTTCAGAATTATGTTATAATAAAGTGATTTAATTAATTATGTTATGAGATGATTGTTAGTTAAGAAATGTTAAATTATCAGTTTTATTATAATTGTTAGAATAGGTGTGATGAAGGACAGTATAGCATCACTCGTTCGTGAGTGCCCTGCTATGTTGCGATTCCTTCTCACAATGCAATGCTTTGATTTAATGCTGGATTATATATATATATATATGTATGCATTACGTACACAACTTCGCTTGTATGCAAGTATTGTGGTGGCAATAAGTCTGGATTCCACCTCGCCGGGCAGATTGTGCATGCAGCATCAATAGCCCAATGGTTAAATGTTGAAACAGAGGTATTTTATGAAGTCATCCCGTCCCATGATGTCGACCGCCTTTGTTGATTGGTATTGTTTGCTTGTAATTGTTGGTATTTGAGATTTGTGTTTGTGTTTTGTTGTATTTATCAATGTGGTTTTTTATAGAAATTAAAAACAAAAAATAAAGAAATAAAAGAATGAAAAAGTTATGAGAACTAATTAGAATTCAGATCTAATCAAAATCTTGCTTTTAAAGAATTAATTTCTTTTATTTTTGGTTTTTTTTAGGGTTTTTGGAAGAAGTGGACAATATCTTTTATTTAATTTGCAATTTTTGTAAGTTTTGAACACACAGAGGATTATTGTTACAGAAGTTGCAAATGATATTGGCTATGTATTTTTGAATCTTAGAAAAGATATTTGAATCTTTTGCTATATTTTGAGGAGAGTTATAGAAAGGGATTTTGAATCTGTTACTGGTGTTGTCCTAGAGAGTTTTCTAAACAAAGAATCAGATTCGAGTTCGAGCACGAAATTTTGTAGAGGAGATTTGGAAGCATGAATAGGGAGCTCTTCGAGGTCATCAGAATCAAATGGGCATCATCAGATTTTCGAATAAGCACAGGACACCAGGTTCCACTCGTTTTTCCCTTGATTTCTCTTTCATCTTTCTATTTCAGAGAAAAATAAAATTAATTAAATAAGATTTATGTGAAGAAAGAAAACTATTGTTTGAATTGAAATTTACTGAAAGAGATTAGACTTTTCTTCTAAAATTTATTAGAATGATTTCAATTTTTCAAAACAAAAATTTAAAAAAAAAACTACATCTTCTGAAATGCCCTATTTGTCTATATTGTTATGAAAAAAAATAAAAAATTATTTCTGTGGAACAAATGAATCTTTAATTTAATATACTCATATATATATAATATATATATACAATTGTTTCTTTTATACAATTAGTCTTCTACAGAAAATGTTTCCTTACAAATATATATATATATATATATATATATATAAATATATACACTTGTACCAAGGTATGTATATATATATATATATATATATATATATATATATATATTGATATATATATATATATATATATATATTGATCTCAGGTTTAGATGCTTTTTATTCTTTAAATAACCAATTTCAAAATTATTAGGAGCCGGAATCTAATAATCGGGCGGTAGTGTTCATTTAAAATGTGAAGTAGTATTTTATCGGGGGTCGGTGGGGGGGATGGTCAGCCGCATTCCACCCCGGCCCCTATGGGCTGTGGACCTGCCACAAAAAGTCCTTATAGACCGGTTACTGCATTAGCAAATTCATAGGATCGCTATGCGACAAACAGCCCGCACGCAAATAATCGCATTTCCATGGCAGCCACTTTTTTATGCATTGCTTGTTTAATTTTATTTGTTGTTTTTATATATATTATATATAATTTTTTATATATATATATATATTAAAAATATATATATAATTAAATATATATATATATATATATATATATAATTAAATATATATATATTTAATTATATACATATATATAAATATATGCATATTTATATTATAGATTAAAATGGTTTCTCTTAATGTTTAATTTGTGAAATTAAGTGAACTTTATTTAGAAAGCAACGTAATAAATTGTGTTGGATTATTGTTGAATTTTATCTCGACATGGAGCAAATTTGGAGATTGTTATTTAAATTTTCCGTTCTAGATTTATTGTGTTGACTTTTAAATCAATGTGGGAACCCTGTTGTCAATTTGTGAAACTTTATTCCAGAGGCTTGTTTAATTTTATGTTCTCGTCTTGGTCATACTTTTGAAATTGAAACTTATTGGTTTTATGCTTGGAAGGGTTGGACGGGTTTTGTTAAGACTTTTGGTTTTGAGTTATTGTGAGAGGGTTAATGCCTCACATGTTCTTGTTTTGGTTTTATGCTTTATATGTATAGATCAACCCTTGCCTAGTTTTGTTTTCTGTTAGGGGTCATAGGGAGAGTGGCTCTTCGTGTGCGCCGACACCTCAGAATGAGGAAGGGCTCAGGATAACTCATGTAAGAGTAGTTAAATAAGTGATAAACTAAACAATAGAATTTAGGGGAATGGGTAGTAAAACACACAAGATAATTAAAATTGGATTCCTCGTTTATGCATTAGGGCTATCATAGACTAGTGATAGACTGAGAAGGTCGTGGTTGGCAAAGTCGTAGTCTCGTCTTCATGAGAGATTATCGGCTCCGCATTAGCTACCCTATGGTGTCGGTGCCTCAGTTAGGAGGAAGGGCCAGGAGATCCATAGATGGGTGTTGGCACCTCAGTTGGAGGAAGGGCCAAGAAAATCCCATGAGAGCTATGCGATGACACTCTCCACTAGACACCCTTGTGCTTGTTTGTAGTTGCCTCTGGATATTGTAATCTTTATAATGTTTCTGATTCTTGTGAATTTGGTTTATGATTTCTATTTAGTTACTTGTATAATTGGTGATGCTTTGTTTAATTGTGATGAGTTTCATAGTTTTAACTTGTTATGTGATTTGTGAACGTTGATGGTTGTTTCATTGTATGCCTTGAGTTGTATTTGTATTTGTACTATGTTGTTCATGGAGTTGGTTTAGTATTCATGGTCGGGTTCTCTTCCTTGTCACCTCTAAGCATGGGGGAGAGTTATTTATAATTCACATGGTTGGGTGGAACGTGCTCCACACCCATTGGGTTCCCCTTCAGCATCCTATCTTCTCAGTATTTCCACAGTTGGAGATGTACAAGCATTCACCTTGTATTTCAGATTTCATTGTTCTTGTATCATTCCCCCATGTTGGGAAATTTGACGTAATTCATTTATCAAGAGATTGTAATGTAATATTAAAACGATGATGTAATAGTTAGGATCATTTGTATCTTTATTAAGAGATTTATTATGGTTGTATTATGTGATGTTTATTATTTTTGCTCATGGTTTTGGATGTATCCTTATTCATGGCTATTATAATATAAATGGTTATGTTGTAAACTTTATCTTTTATTTCCATTTAGTTGTTGCGATGTAACCTCACGTGCCCCAGAGAACTAAGTGTGTTAATGTTATGTAAGGTGTTATGTGATTATGGTTTAATGTTATTTGCATGATTAATTTAATTGTTTAAAAAATATATATATTTCCTGTGTGTGTTATCTGGGGTTTACACGATGCGCGTTACATTTAACACTGATGCAGTGTGAAATGTGCGATAAATTATATAGATTAAGTTGCATTGTGGAAATAGCCATTGTGGTGTTGGTTTGGTAGTAGACTATTGTAAAAATCGTCACCTTCTGCTTTGTTTTATAACATTTTGGATGGTTTTAAGGTTGTTGTGCCATGGAATCTATAAGTGGTTTTACATGGTAATTTTACGTGAATGATTAATTTATTGTTCATGTGTTTTGGTCTCTTCTTATTATTCATTGTTATTTGTTTGTATCTTTTTTGTTATACCGATTTTAGAAGCTTGAAAGAGATAATCGATTTGTATGGATGGTTTTATTGCAGCTAAATCTTTTTTCTCTTGCCCAAAAAAAAAAAGGCTATTTTGTTGAAGTTTCTGCCAGGATTTTCATCAGCCCAGCCAAGAATTGGATTTTTAGACACCGGGGGCCTGTCGATCGGTGGGGAGGGCACCATTTTTTTTTGTGGCGACACGGATGTTGATAATTGCGTAGGTTGGTGGCGATCGAGAATGGTGTCATCGTTACGGGGAAGGTGAATGGAAAGCATTTGTTGGCATGAGCGCCAATGAATCTTCATCTTGGTGTATAGAGGCAGAGGCTGAAGTAAATGCTATATTGAATGTTGCCATGTGGGAAAGCATACTTTGATTAAGTTATATTATTGAAAGATCCATTATGGTGTGGGTTTGATACCAGACTATTATCAAAATCATCGCCTTCAGCTCCATTTTTTAGCAGGTTGGAGGGTTGTAAAACAGTTGTGTCACAAAATTTGTAAGTTGTTTTTAGTGGGTATTTTGCAGAAATCAATAATTTATTGTTTGTGTCTTTCGTTCTCTGTTTATTTTTTCTTTTGATAGAAGGTTGGAGGGTTTAACACTGATGCACTATGAAATGTGTGAGAAAGTATATTGATTAAGTTTCATTGTCAAAAGAGCCATTGTGGTGTTGGTTTGATCGAAGATTATTTATTGTTCATGTTTTTCGTTCTGTGCTTATTGTTCTGTTTGATAGCAAGTTGGAAGGCTTTAACACTAATGCGGTGTGAAATGTGTGAGAAAGTATATTGATTAAGTTGCATTATTGAAATAGCCATTGCAGTATTGGTTTGGTAGCAAACTATTGTAAAAATCATTTCCTCCTACTCCATTTTATAGTATTTTGGAAGGTTTTAAAGCTGTTGTGTCGTAGAATCTATAAATGGTTTTACATAGTAATTTTACGTGAATGATTAATTTATTGTTCATGTGTTTCAGTCTCTGCTTATTATTCCTTGTTATTTTTTTGTATCTTTGTTGCTATACCCATTCTGGAGACTTGAAAGAGATAATCGGTCTGTATGGATGGTTTTATTGTAGTTAAATCTTTTTCCTCTCACCCAAAAAATAAGGTTAGGGTTATTATTTTGTACCTTTGTGGTTATACCCACTTTTGGAGACTTGAGAGAGATTATTGGTCTATATGGATGGATTCATTGGAGTTAAATCTGCTTTGTTTCACGAAGGAATATGGTTAGGGTTAGTAATCTTTTCAAGTTTCATTTTTTTATTGTGGTTATTGTGCTCCCATGCTTTAGATTGTGATTATTGGGCAATGGAATTTATTCTTGTGTTTTCATATATACATTTGTGCATTCATTGAGCTCCCATGCTTTTGATTTTAATGTGGTGGCCACGTTCTTTTTAGTATGCTAACAAATTGAGTAATTATATAAGAGGAGTTGCATTATTCCATCTCGCTTTTATAGAGAAATAGGGAAATTGAACAAAACTAGTAGTAAACATATACATGTTTATATATATATATATATATATATATATATATATATATATATATATATATATATATATATATATATATATATATATATATATATATAGATGTATAAACATTTATTAGTCGATAGGCTATTTATTTGAAGTTTATACTGGGATTTTCATCAAGTCAGTCGTGAGTTGGATTTTCCAATGCCCAGGGTGTCTCAGTCAACGGGGAGGTCACTTAGTTTTTTTGTGGTGATGTGGACCTTGGTAATTATGTTTCACATTGTTATCTTTTAGCTAAAAGAAAAAAAGATTTAACTGCAATTGTTCCTATGACAATGGGTGTAATGCCAAAGATCCATGAAGATAACTACAAAAAAATAAACACAGGATGAAAAGTGTATGTATATCTATATGTAAGTGTGTATATATACATATATATAGGCATGTATATATACTTTGTGCATCTTTGGTGTTATACACATTTTGTACAGTTTGTTGCTTGGTATCCTTTTGATTGATCTAACTTCAAATTCTTGCAAAGAGGATGTGTATATTTTGAAAAGCAACATAATTTATTCTTGTAATTTGTATATATGAATTTTCAAATTCATTGAGCTTTCATACTTTTAATTTTAATATGGTACATCCATGTTCTTTTCAATCTACTAACAAATAGAGTAATTGTATAAGAGGAGTTGCATTATCTAACATTCAATATTATAGAGAAATAGGGAAATTATAACAAAACTATTAATAAAACATACATACATGTTTTTATGCACATATACATAAATATAAAAATGTATAAGGTTGTTTCAAAAATGCAAACATATTTGTACATGTTGCTACTTGTTGCCTTCATCTTTTTTAATAAAAACAATGGAATATAGAACAACAAGAATGAAAATCCTTAAGTATCCATATATACAGATGAATATATTTATCTATATATGCAACAATATATCTAAATGATAACATATTCCACCCAAAAAAATTAAGAATGTTAAAGATTACATAATTTTAAAGATTAAAAAAAAATCCTTGTTACAAGAACAATAGACATTATGAACAACAATGTAATTTATTCTTGTATTTACATATATACATAAAAACGTTCATTGAGCTCCCCTGATTTTAATTTTAATATGGTGGCTACATTCTTTGCAATCTTCTAACAAATAGAGTAATTGTATAATAGGAGCTGCATTATCTAGCATTCAATATTATAGAGAAATAGGGAAATTATAACATAACTATTAGTAAAACATACATACATGTTTTTATGCATATATAAATATATATATAGATGTATAAACATATATATATATATATATATATAACACCACAATGGTTGTTTTGAAAATACAACTTAATCAAAGTATACTTTCCCACCCTGTAACATTCAATATTGCATTTGCTTGGTCTGTCCCCCATTGTAAAACAATGCAAGAATGGGTTAACCCTCACACAAGAAAACATTTACCATTCACTTCCCTGACACATATTATGCAAAAAAATCTGAGGCACATTGTGTGGGATTAAATATTGTAGAGAAACTGAGAAATTGTAAAACATCTATTAGATGGAAAATCCTATTGATGGCTCATCTAATGAAAATCCCATCAAAAACTTCAAACAAATAACAAACCCTCTGCATATCCATATATATACAATTACTCCTTTCTTAATCTGCAATTGGGAAATAAAATTACCAACCTTGTCCATATTTTTTAATGAAAGAACCTAGATTTACCTGCAATTGCTCCTACGGTGATGGAAATAACACCAAAGATGTATAGAGATAACTACAAACAATAAAGCAAGAATGAAAAAATTACAACAGCAACATACCATTCTGCAATGCATTTTCCCCATTCCATACTTATCTAATTTTAGACATGTATTTTTATATAACAATACAAAATGTTGCTTTGTAATTGTATCATGTTGCGCTCAATGCAAAGATAGATCAACAAGCAAAATTGCAGCCTGTGTATTCGATAATTGGTCTCAGAAAGACACCCAAAGTTGTAAGTGTAAACAAGGTTTGTTTTACATGTATATATATACATGCATATATATATATAGATGTATAGATGTATATATATGTATAGATGTATATATATAGATGTATAGATGTATATATATATATATATGTGTGTGTTCACATGTATCTATCTATCTATATATCTATCTATATATATATATATACACATAGACTTAATTGAAAATTCGAGCTACATTGCTTGGAAGTAAATATTATAGAGGAAAAGACGAATTGTAAAAGAGCTATTAGATGGAAAATCCTTTTCATGGTTGGGTTGATGAAAGCCCCATTGGAAACTCCAAACAAATAGCCTCTACAAAATTCTATGAAACCAACACCATAATGGTTGTTTCAAACATGCAACTTAATCATAGTATACTTTCTGACACTATGAAATTTTTGTATGCTTCTTGAGTGTCTCCCTAAGATTTCTTTTACAATTTCCTTGCTTGTCTTTAATATTGACTATGTATGAATATCTATATATATGTGTATATGTATATATATATGTATATATACATATATATATATATATACATGTGTGTGTGTGTGTGTGCGTATGTATGTTTAACTAATAGTTATTTCACAATTTCCCTATTTCTCTATAGTACTAAGTGGTGGATAATGTAGCATCTTCGTAATATGTCTTACATGCCCTTTCACTGTCCACATATTTTTATGAATTTTTAAACCTTTAATAGGGCTGATATTTGGAGGGTTGTTTTGTTCTTTTACAAACAGTTGTAGACGAAATATAGGGGCACATTTAGAAGGAGAGGGTGAGGTTGGACACAACATTTTCTCATCTTGTTGCTTGAACAAACACCTAGGGATCCCAATAGTTTGGAAATCAGGCATAATAACAACTAAGTTGAATATGATTAAGGCCCTAGAAAAGAAGCAAAACAATATATTCAAGACATTATATGGGGCACATATGAAAGAGAAAGAGAAATTTTAGGAATAGACAAGAAATGACACAACCCACCTTAAATATTGGACATTCCTATAGGTGTAGTCTTCAAATGTAGATGTGCTTCTAGGTCTAGCGCATGTAAAACTAAGATAGAGGTTCCATTATTTTGTGTTTGAAATTTTGAACAAATTATTATTATTTAAGAAATTAATTTTTTTAACGAGGGGAATCAGGTGCAGCACGCCCCCCATATAACCCCCCAGCCGGTAAACTTTTTACCATGACCGAGTCTGGCGGACACACCAAGGGTACCAGGGAGCGCCAGAGAGTCGAACCCATGGTGGGCGCCCTGCTACAAGGAACACCTTAACCAACTGAGCTAGGATTTAAGAAATTAATTATTAACAATTTAAATTTAATTTAATTTTTCAGTCCTCTTTTTATAGTGGAAAAAATCATTTTTATTCCCCCCAAATGGAGAACCCCATGCAAGTGAAGAAAATGTTGTTACACTAGATTCTTCATTTAAACTGGCCTCCCTAAAAGAAATGTGGCCAATAACAAAGGTAAAAATAGATATGAATGTGTATAGACTAGGAGCACTATGGCTCATTCCATAGTCCAAGATAAATAGATAAATAGAGAAATTGTATAGGAGCTATTGCACGACAAATTTAATTCGCGGTTGGGTTGGCCAACAAAAAAAATTGCCAAAAACATGCCACTGGTAAATTGAACATATAAAAGAGATATTGCAAAGAATAACACCTAGCAAGCACCAAACTAATTTTATCTCCAATATGTTTATCCTTTCTTACAAAGCCTCTGCATATATATGATCATTGGGTTTTTTTGTGGTGAGGTGGAGTTTGGTAATTACGTGGGTTGGTGGTGGTGGAGAATGGTGTCCTGGATATAGGGAGGGTGAATGTTAAGTGTTTGTTGGTGCAAGGGCCAATGCATCTTGTTGTTGTTCAATGGCGGTGGATGAAGTAAATGAAATATTGAATGCTGGCATGTGGGAAAGTATATATATACTAATTTTATCTCCAATATGTTTATCCTTTTGTACTAAGCCTTTGCATATATATGGTCACTAGGTTTTTTTGGTGGTGACATGGACCTTCATAATTATGTGGGTTGGTGGTGGTGGAGAATGGTGTCCTGGATACGAGGAGGGTGAATGGTAGCTATTAGTTGGTGCGAGCACCCATGTATCCTGTCATTGCATGATGGTAGAAGATGAAGTAAATGCAATATATATGTGTGTGTGTGTATTTAACAATAGCCTGATATCAAACCAACACCACAATGGCTCTTTTGACAATACCATAGTCAATATTAAAGACAAACAAGGAAATTGCAAAAGAACTCTTAGGGAGACACTCAAGAAGCATAATAAAATGTCATAGTGTTAGGAAGTATACTATGATGAAGTTGCATGCTTGAAACAACCATTATGGTGTTGGTTTCATAGAATTTTGTATAGGCTATTTGTTTGAAGTATCCAACAAGGATTTCATCAACCCAACCATGAAAAGGATTTTCCATCTAATAGATATTTTACAATTTTTCTTTACCAATTGTTTTTAAAAGTTTCCAAATTTCTATGATCTCTTCTTTGAGAAGACCTATATCTATTTGTATGTCCCAAAAAGGTTTGTATAACATAAGTCCAGTCCAACAAAATGTCTCAAATATCTTTGTATCTTCAACAGGAGTAGCCTTGAATAACAGGTAAACAAGGACAACTACAGGGCACTTCTATTTTTCAAATATCCACATAATTTATTCCTATCTTTCCACTTATATATTGACACATTCAATCAGATTCCATGTTTTTGATTTTAATATATAAATTGTAAAAGATGCATTAGAATAAAACTCAACAACCAAATATTAGGAACCATAACCATATTTTTTCCATGAAAGGAAGAAGATTTAACTGCAATTTCTCCACTCGCAAAGAGCAATAATCTCTTTCAAGTCTCAAAAATGGGTATAGCACCAAACATAGAAACATATAACAAGAATAGATTAACAATAAATTAATCATATATGCAAAACACCCATGCAATCATCAGCATAACACCACAAACTCCATCAAAAATTTGAGCTACATCACCTGATAGTAAATATTATATATCTAAATAGAGAAATTGTAAAAGAGCACCACCACCATGGAGCGATAGGATATGCATAGAGATATGTATTTATGTTTTACTACTAGTTCTATCACAATTTCCCTATTTTTGTATAATATTAAATGCCAAATAATGCAGCTCATGTTATACAATTACTCTATTTGTTAGCAGATTGAAAAGAATGTGACCACCATATTAAAATCAAAAGCATGCGAGGTCAATGAGCATGCAAATGTATATATGCAAACACAAGAATAGATCACATTGTTGTTCAAAATCTACACCATTCTATGATCTGCTTCTATTTAATGTTGGTTTTTGAACAAGTGAAATCTTCCTATGGTTCATAAGTGTCTCGCTAATTGTTCTTTTCATAGTGTCGCTCTTTGTGTTTCATATGTGTTGGTAAATAATGTGGCTGAAATGTATAATTGATAAGGAAACTCTTACATATATTGCTTGGATTCTATCAATATGTTTTGTGACTCTTTTTCCCATAACAAATTGTTCATTATCACAATTTAACTTGAATGTACTCGCATTGCCTATGAGTATACATACGAGCTCAAGTACATTAGCATATATGAACTTACATGTATAACCATAGATATATGTAAAGCAACAATTACACATAAACATATAACAAAATATATATGTGTATGCATGTGTATATATCAGAAAAGGAATAGGATGGTTTAAACATTAGAATATATTAAAATATATACACAAATATTTTACATCTTTTTTGTGTTAGCATAGTTTAGTCTTCATCATAATATATGTATATGTATATGTATATGTATATATATATATGCATGTGCAATAAAAAAATTCAAGTTTTTTTAGATGGAGGCTGGAATGAAGTTATGATGCACAGGCATAGGCAGCAACAGTGTTACACTCTCTTTAAAAGAGTGTATCATACCTTCCATTCGTTACACTCTCCATCAAAAGTACAATGCATATGGATAGATACATTTACAAATAGTTTTGCATATACATGTTTTTTGGTTGTTGTTGAGAACTTACTATCAGAAAAAGTATTTTGTGTGGTTGGTTCCACCCCCTCTACACATATACAAATATCTTTTCAACTTGCCAGATCAATTATTTAGCCCCAACTTTTTATGGTGATACTTATTTTCTTTAGACTATGGCAACAATTATATGATGAAAAAATCTCTGCAAAATGTCTTTAGTAGCTCTTCTAAGTGTTTTTGTAATAGTTCTTTGATTTGTACAACTTTATATGTTTAGCTGACAAGTTGTTTGTTTCAAATTTCCATTTTTTAAGAAGAGAGCATTTAATCGTGCAATATGTGTAAGATATTCATAATGCCAAAATGGCTATTTTGACAATGCAACTCAATCAATATATTCTCTTCCATATTTTCAAGCACATAGTCATTATGCTAGAATGACTATTCTGACAATGCAACTGAATCAAAATATTTTCTTGCATATTTTGGAGTATACTTTCCCGCACTGCAATATTCAATATTACATTTACTTCTTGTTGTGCTATTGCACTGGAATTAGTCTATATATACATATTCAATTTTATGTTTCATATTGAAAGATATACATATACGCAGACATCTTGTTGGCCTATCAATTTGAAATTGGAGTTACATTGTCTGGAAACAAATATTATAGAGAAATAGAGAAATTGTAAAATAGTTGTGGGTTCCTGGTCATCTGCAATTTACCTATGATTTTTAACTATTCATTTTATAGTTGTTTTACAATTTCCTATTCTTGTGGTACTCCATTCTACAATTTGTTTTCCCCATTCCATACTTATCTAATTTCAGACATGTATAATATGTATATAGCCAAATATACATATGCATATATCTAGACAAAGATATACTTACATATGTATATCTAAACAAGTTCGTATATTATGTTTATGTGTATTTATGTAGACTATGATTTTAAGTAGAGTTTAAAGCAGCATGTATAAGTATTGTCTATGTAGTGTAAAATATCACCACTATATAGTTATAGCATTGAATTTTTTTTTAAAGCCTTTTCTTGTTGATACTTTTATACTTTGACATAGGGTAGTATGGAATACTGCATTTATTTCCTTTTGTGTTTCCTTCCAACAACATTGGCATGCATTGACCCTTATCTAAACAAACACTTGCCATTCATGGCAACAACCATGAGCTTCATGCTTATAGGATTCATGAAACAATTGATGTGATTAAGGAGTAGGGTCTCAGAAGCATGGAATGTTTTATGAAACGTTTGTGAATCAAGCTCGTGACATGCAATTCATAAACATGGAACTATTTTTTCCTAATGAGCATGGTCTTTTTTCATATACAAATCTACATAATTGTAAACTTATTTTTCCCTTATCTGTTTCAACTTCTGTAGAATAAATTGTTGTTTATGGCATCCTTTCTCCTAGCTACCTATAACAAATTATTCATTACCTTAGTTTGGCTCTTCTATTCTCCATATTTTAGAGATGATTTTACTACAAAAAAGAATAGACTAGACTTTTTTTAAAGAATGGAATTCTCAAGAGAATTTCAAATCTATGAAATAAGAAAAATATTGGCAACACACTATTATTTCTATTTCAAACATGAATATACAAATGTCTATATTGATGAAAAATAGAGTAATTGTATGAGAGGCATTAGAATAACACTTATTCGCTACTAAATATTATAGAAATAATTGGCACTAAATATTAAACACAAATAGGGAAATTGCACAAAGAACTCTTAGGGAAACACTTAAGGCCCATATGAAAATGCTAGAAGTCGAGGCATGGAAAACAAGTCTAGACTAAGAGAAGATTATGAGCTTATGACGATAATTATGTTTAGGAATCTCTTTATCAACTTATTCATCTTATACAAGTACTTGCATGAGAAATATAGTACAATATAAGAAATTATAAATGCAAACAACAAATTTCCCCTGCTTCGTCATTGTTTGATATATGGTATGCCTCTATTGATTTTTTATGGACTTTGCATACTTTTTTTGCTCGTGGGTTTGGCTAGAGCCCATGAGGCTTCACGATATCAATATGGCTGGGAGGAGAATGAGCATGGGTTTTGTGGTTTTTCCTTTGACCATCATACATTAGCTGCTACAAATACACAACATATTCTATTCTGCTGACTACATTTCTCCACACTCATACAACTATCTTTTCAGCTTGCTAAATCAACTATATTAAGCTCGTTCTTTATGATAATACATACTTTCATTTGCTTATGGCAATAATTATATGGTATGATTCTAAATCTTTTCGTGTAAAAGAGACCTTGCCCTTTTCTTTAAACTTATACATAAATAACAAAATCTGAAACATATCGATACAAAATAATAATGTATGTTGAATGTCCATAGTATCTCCCATGCATGTTTCACTCTTCTCTTGCTCGGGGGTCTAGATATAGTCCATGCACCTTCATTATGCCAATATGGTAGGGAGGCAAACAAGAGTGTGTTTTTTTGTTCTACATTTAATGCCATACATTTGTTATTACATATATACATGTCTACACAAATTGTTGTATAAATTTAGTGGCATCTTTCTCATGTTCCCTCCAAACAATGTGTACCTTCTAATTCAATTAAAATACCTATACAAAGTATGTGTATCGTTCCATCATAGTCCCAAAATTATGAAGTTGATACTACTTATAACATCTTTTTTTTTTGCAAAACCCATTTGTGATGACCATTCTAACTAATATTCAAATAACATAATAACTTTTTAAAAGAATACTTTTTTATTCAATCTTACTAATAAAAGACATAACTATACTAATGGAATCACTTTTTCAAAAGCATACTTGTTAATTTGACCTTAGGAATATAGCACATGATGTAAAACTTGATAGCCATTTGCCAACTTCTAAATTCTCATTTTGGAATAGAAAAAACATTTTCCCATTTTAATCAATCAAACAATTGATTAACCTATACAAAAACATCAAATATAGACACTATTAACCTAAAATATATAATACCTTAAATTTTAGACAAAAAATATTATTATTAACAAAACTAATAATTTACAAATTTAAATTGTATTCAATTGACAAAATGTGATTTACTAAGAAAATTTTTATTCAAAAATCATTCTCCTAATATTACTTATTAAAATCATTGATAATTCATTCATTGAGATTCCAAGTAATGGATACATTGTAATTAATGAAGATGACCTACGGTTTTATTTTACATTTCTGCAATCAATTTCCAACTAAAAATAATTAATATGGAAACACAAAATTCAATCTCCTCATTTACGCAAATGTGTTTTAATCTCTTGTCCATTGCTTGTCACATAACAATAAAGAAGTGCACTATAAATGTAGAGATGTACAATGCTCCAAATAAATGTAGAGATGTAAAACAATTTCTACATAAGCGATATTCATATCTTTTATTGCACACATAGTTTTGCTTTAATTAATCTATCCATCTAATTATGTCTTTCAAATATCTTTGTTTATTATAATGTACTCTACGGATCCTATTTTTGATTAAATCCTATGTCAAAATATTCATCCCCTACTATAAACCAGGCCCCTGTTCTCCCATATTCAATAACAAGCTTTACTATACACTGCAGACATTTTCCAACATTTACACTTCACTTTACACTAACAAACTTTCTCTTTTTTTCCCAATGGGCTGCCTTTTGGGGTGGACCCCTATCAGTTGATCATTGCATGCCAATGCCTACTAGTTGCAATATTTGTTATGATCTTCTGACCTTAATGTTTGCTCATATCCTGATTTAAATGCTACAGATTTAAATGGCCTGACAGTGTAGTTAAGCGTCTTTACGCAATTGTATTTTTTAATACTCGTGCTGTAACCCATTGCCATCCAAACGTTATGCACGTGGTTTGTTGAGTAGGTAGTTACCAGTCATAATGAAAATTTTATTCCATAAGAAACGCCACATGGCTAATAATATTATAATATTATTTATTATTAAGTGAACCAGACATATCTGGATACCTAGTGGGAGTTTGCCAATGTCTGAATGTTCTGCCAATCGAGAATTCTGTGCTATAAATTAATCTGTTCTCCCTCCCTCGGCATACTCAATAACAATGGGGGAGCCACGGACAACAAAAACAATTTCATGGATATTACTTTTGCAGAGTGCATTGATCTTAACGGCACTGCAACCCGAATATTGTTCGGCCGCTTGCCCACCGCCACCAGTCCAATGCCCGGCAAACACACAGAGCTGCTATCTGACTAACTACCGCGGGGAATGGGAGGATCAAATTCCCTGCAAGGCTGCCATGGCGTTTTTTCCCAAGACCGAGTCTGAGCTTATCCACGCAGTTGCATATGCGGTCAAGGAGGAGAAGAAAGTAAAAGTCATAACCGGGGGATCCCACTCGCTGAACCGTTTTGCGTGCCCCGGTGGAAACACAGGCGTTGTTATCAGCACGAGGGACTACAATTCCCGAATCAAGGTCGACGTGAAATCCATGACGGTTACCGTTGACGCAGGAGTTGGGTTAAGAAAACTGCTGGATACACTTGCAGCAAAGGGATTTGCGTTGCCTCATACTACCGAGTGGGATGGCTTGTCCATGGCCGGAGTGATTAGCACGGCGGCTCATGGGAGTGGTTTGTGGGGAAAAGGCGGGGGAATCCATGAGCATGTGGTGGGCATTAGCATTGTGGTTCCTGCGCCTGCACACCACGGCTACGCAAAGCTTATTCATTTGACAGAGAAAGATGAGGAAATCAAAGCCGCTAGGGTTTCGCTGGGAGTATTGGGAGCCATTTCTCAGGTGACGTTTGCGTTGGAGAAAATGTTCAAGCGGTCGATTAGCCTGAAGCTAAAACACGAGTCAGATCTGGAAAATTCGTTTGTAAAATTTGCTGAATCGCATGAGTTTGGTGAAATACGTTGGTACCCTTCGCTCTCTAGAGTACTTTACTTCATACAGGACAGAGTTTCCGTTGATGTCCAGGGAAACGGGAAGAGATCCGAGATTCCATTCCGACCGTCGACGGTACAGACCGTGGTACAAAACAGGGTAACAGGTAAGGCTTCAATATTTGATTTATGAATTTAACTGAACTGTAAGTGAATAGTGTGTTTTATGTGAGATTTGTTTGTATCAATTTTTTAGATCGTGTTTCATAATCTATTATGAAAAGAGTTCTATTTCATAATCTATTATCAGAACGTGAAAAGAGCTCTAAAAAAAGATCAAACAAATCTCACACAATTGAATCTCATGTCTTTAATTGAACTACAGTTCTTTTTGTTTAATTTGGTCGACATTTGTGCAGAGGAACTGAACAATGCGAAGATAAATGCGAGTAATTTCTGCAAATCAGTCAAGATGCAGGTCGAGCAAGGCGTGACAACGGGGAATGGATATCTGAACGATGGAGTATCTTTCAAGGGTTTTCCTGTTGTAGGTTATAATCACCTAATGCAGAGTTCTTCCGGTTGCCAGATCGATCCCCGCAGCGAGGAGCACGACACATGTCCGTGGGAAGGAAAGGAGTTGAAAAACGACGACACGATATGCTCTTGGGACACGCAAGTGAAGGGCTCCTTTTTCTATCATACTTCTATTGCAATTCCTCTGTCGAGGATAGTGGATGCCATTAAAGACCTGAAGCAGCTTCGCGACATTGATCCTACTGCATTCTGTACGCTTGATTCCTCTTTGGGAATACAATTTCGTTATTTTAAAAAATCCACCGATTACATGTCCCACAAGGAGGACAGCGTTGTATTTGAGTTTATGTATTTCCATTACCGTGAGCTTGGGAAACCGCGGTGGAATGGGCATGTAATGGATGAGATTGAACAGTTACTTTTGCAGAAGTATGGAGGAGTGCCGCACTGGGGAAAGAATAGGGTGTATACTTTCGATGGAGCGGCCAAACGAACTGTTAATTTGGGAAAGTTTCTGAAAGTGAAGGAGCTGTTTGATCCGAAGGGTTATTTCTCTAGCGAGTGGTCAGATGGAGTGCTGGGAGTTGGGAAAGGTGTAGAAATATGGCGAGATGGATGCGCCTTGGATGGGCTGTGTGTTTGCAAAGAAGATCGTCATTGCGCACCGGACAAAGGATTCGTCTGTGGAACCGGGAAAATTTGGAAGAAAGCTCGCGTCTGCATAGGAGCGTGATGCTGACAAAACTACTTGTCATGAAATTTTAAAAATAAAATGACTCGTGGGCTGTGTCACTTAAAAAACTACAAGAAAGCATCTCACGATGTAATGGGCAGCTATGCCGGGTTTTGATTTTATTATGGTGTAATTGAAGTTATAACGAGGCATGATTATTTTAAGTGTGATATAATCGAGTGTAAGTAAAGTTGGTGGGTGAGGTTTTAGTATATTTAGGTTTAATATTGTGTAGTTAAAATGTGGAAGCAGATATGATTTGAATATTTGTGGATTGGAATTGTAGGTGTGAGGTTTTTATATTGTTAGTTTTAATTAAAAATTTAGAGGTAATATGATTGTGCATTTCAAATTA
>VDFB02320618.1:0-56313 GCA_007258455.2 Sequoia sempervirens | reverse complement strand
GATAAGGTTAATTAATAACATAATAATGTTAAGATGGATTAATTAAATAATTAAGATTATTTAATCAATAGAAGAATTAATGTTAAGGTGAATTAATTAAATAATTAAGATTATTTAATCAATAGAAGAATTAAGAATTATGAAGAATATTGAAGTCGCAGGCCTAAACCAGATTTCGGTGTCTACAAATGCTACAAAACATAAAATTGACGACTTAAGATAAAAATGTCTTCCTTGAATCTACCTATAACAAATAGTACAATGACAACATTTGGTGGGACCTTTGACTCCCAAAGTAATTCTTTGTACTTTTTAAAAATAAAAATAAAATCAAATAATATAAATCAAATAATTCTATTATAAACTAATTTAAGACTAGTAAGAATTTTTAAGTAAATTTATTTAAGCTATCTATATTAATTTAAACATTGTTATAGCATCTTTAAAATCAAAGAGTTGTAAGAAAAGATCTCTAGATTGTTTTTTTGTATGCAAAAGTGGCAAGCCACTATAATATATTAGATATATATAGAAATAAATAATAGAAAATCCTAGTTCAAAAGAGCTACCGGCAGGAAAGAACTAGAAAGAAAACCTTCGATTGTAGCTCAAATAGATAAAATTCATACAAAATTATCCCAAACCAAAGAAGCCCATACATCCAACTAACACAACCCCCATGTCCAAACCCAAAATACAACCCAACCATCAGAGGACCACCTCAGAGGAATTTCCTCCTTTTGTGGCAGATCTGAGCAACATATTATGCTTGTTTAGAACCAGCTTCCTCCTTTTTACCTCTATCCATTCCTTCTCACAAGAAGGTGATTCCATCATGTTTTGATCCACCTCTGCTAAGGGTACCTTCCCCATCACCTCCCCTAGAAGTGTTCGATCAGATTGATCAAATTCCATGGAATTTAAACCAACGGGATTAAGAGGGCCCAAAGATGACGAGGAATGATTAGAGATTGTTGAAGCAACACTATCTATGGCACCTTGCTTCCCATCTATGGGAGCTACATCCACCAAGTTCTTTGAACTTCTATTATTGGGGGCCAGAGGCTAGACCCCAGAAGAAGTATGAATGCCCTTTGGAGAGGCTTGAGACTCTACTGGAGCTTTGGGAGAAGAGGGAGGAACAACATAATGTTGTGATTCAACATCAACCCACCACGAAGGCTTTCTCAAAGCTTGGTTCGCAAGGGTACGCTGCTTCCAGCAATGGGAAGTGGAATGATCCATTGCAAAGCATCACCTACATCTAAAAGCATTTTTTCATAATCAAGAGGTTGCCTCCAACATCTTTTACCTACCTTCAGAAGCATCTCAACAGGGAAGCCCTTTGCCAAATCCATTTCGACGCAAATACGAGCACAAGTGGTATTCTAGTAGCTAATCATTTCCTTCACAGCGCAGTGATAAATTCCCAGGACATTGTTGATGGCCCTCAAACAATCAAGCTCCCAAAATTGAATGGGAATATAAGGCAACCTAACCCACAAATATGCTAAGTTGAAATTTTTTGTCCGTGGGTCAAACTCCAGAAACTAGGGTTTCATACACACAAAATCGCCTTGGAAAATCCAAGGGCCACACTCCATTACCAACTCCTTATCATTTTGAGAATAAAATTCCAGAATAAAGAACCCTTTTGCATAGGGGTAAATGCTTATCTCCCCCCCATATACTCCTGCCAGTTCTCCGTAACCCAAGCGTGCAAATCACAAAGTTTCGACCAGATCCTTGTGAATCGGAAAATCATGGCATGGTTTGTCAAAATATCCTCCTGATTAGAAGATAGATTCTCCAAACAAACTTCAGGAACAGAGGAAGACAAACATTGGAAATGGAGAACTCCGCATGACGCCAACACCACACCTAGGGTTACCAAGGTTAAAAGAGACATCCCTATCATGGTTTGAGATTATGATTTTTTTTAAAACCATAATAGGTAGTGCATAAATAGACCATTAAATTTGAGTTCATGTATGTTTCCTAAATTTAGGACCAACTAATCTCCATTCATAGACACACAACTATATAAATGATTTTATAAATTTTGTTTAAAGCTCTTGTCCTTTTCTAAGTGTGTGCTCAATGATGAGATTTTTGAATTCTATTTACAAAATCCATTTTGTCTCATATTACCTTGCAACCTACAACATGATTGAAGACTTCAATTTAAAAATGTTATTTTCTCTTAACATAGGCATGCACTCATATAGGCAAAATTCATAGTTTGACTTTGTTGACATTGCTAGGAATGTAACTACTAGTATGCATTCATATGCATTGACCTTTGATTTCCCAATCCTTTACGTAATACATGCCTTATAATGTAAATTCATCATTTTGATCTCTAAATTTGTGTCCCTAGGTGGATACACATATATGAGACTTCAAAATTTGAACTCAACTTTATTATTTGTTAGCCAACATACTCATAAAAGAGATTTTAGAATTTGTTTTAGAATATTTATTTTCTTTCATATAGACACATTCCTAAGAATATAATTATAGATTTTGGTTTTGAAATATGTTGATTTATAGAATAATATGTGCTCATGAAAACATAAGTCTATTTAGTATAAAACCAAGATGTTCACTTATACAATGTCGTTGCTAGAAAAAATATGTTTTCTTTCATTCTAGTGCACCTTAATCCTTAACAAAACTTGAAAATGTGTTGTAATTTGCAAGCATTCTTTTATGTGTCACCCTTAACTTTATCTTGCGAATGCTTCATAAAGATGGACTATAGACTTGAAATTGAATTTGGTCTCCTCATTATACCAACATGTTCTATGGTACATCGTGCAATATTTAAAAATAGTCATATATCTTTGTAGAGTTGAGAAAGATGAAATTTATGTATATGTCAGGGACATGATTGTCCTAGAAAAAAAATGTGAAAGTGGCATAGGGGCAAGTTCATGTCACAACATAAAATCACAACCAATAAACAGAGGTCCATGTTATGATGTTAAACCCATACAATTCAAAGGAAAGGTGTGTTCCAACATATATCCAAATCCAACACAATTAATTACTAGAAATAGGAAAGGTGTAATCTATTGATGAACCGATGGTTACTCCATGATGGACTCTATGTAATCTTTTTGCCAAATTAATATAAATTTACTACTTAAGAATAAAAAAAATATTACTAGAAATAGGAAAAATAAATATAATTTTATCATCAACCATTTATATTTATATCTATTGACCATTTAATATTACTTTTAAGTGTTGTGACCAGTTTTCAAGAGTCTTATGAGTGCAATAATTTAAGATATTTTCAATCATTTTATAATAAAAAATCAATTTTGAATAATAAATGAAACTAACAAAAGGTTTGTCTTTAATATCTCTAATATTTAGATGGATCTATTCATTTGAGAAGGGGCCTAAAACTTGTAAAAAGAGAAATTAATATTATAAATTATGAAAATACTATGTAAGATATTGTAATAAAAAATTTTGCACTAACACAATACAGACACATAATAGTGTATGTATTCCTTTTTTACCAAACCACTTTTTCAATTATGCATTATTTTTATGGTACCATAATAAAGAAATGTGTTTCTATTGAAGGAATTACATACAATGATTTAAAATATAGCTTGTAATTGTAATTAATGCCACATCATTAGCACCAATTCTTCATGCAAATTTTCTTATATATATCTTGTACTCTTATTGCCATCTAATTTTCAATTTTATTTTACCTTAATATCTATAATAAATATATGTAATTATCAAAAAGATTTATTTACTTTAATCCAAAACAAAATAATGAGTATACCTCATGTAGACATCCAAATTTGGACACTTAATTTATCCAAATTTATCACTTTTCATCTAAACATCCTCTTATCCGAGTTAATTAAGTAATATTACTATTATTTAATTAATATCCTTAATTCTGCCAAATCCCTAAAATTATTTATTAATAATTAAATACCTTACCCTCCTTAATTCACTTTTATTCCTCCTAGAATCCCTTTTCCCATGCATCTTTTGAATCTTTGACTTGTCACATCAAGTCACATGTGACAAACTCCACCTTTTTGGAGAATCTCATCCACTAGATTCTCCCAAGCATGTGAATTTTTAATTCACATTTATTCCTCCAAGGAATCTTCTCATCTCCCAATGTACTTCCAAGGTACATGTCCTTCCTCCACATCATGTACCTCCCTTCCACATCACCTACACATCATCTCATCCTTAGCCATCTCACATTCCACATGTCAAAATGTGAGGGCTTGTGAGTCCTCAACTCACCTTAGCCCTTCATCTTGACTTTGTTGGATAAATCCCAACCATTGAATTCTCTAGAGAATTCAAGTTTCTCTATAAATATCCCATCTCTCTAAGGCATTTGGGGGACTTAGCCATTTTGCAACTAAATGCTGCCATTTTGTGCACTCATTTAGCCATCAATCTCATCCATTTTCATTTGCATCCAAGCATATAGTTAAGCCTTGCATCTAGCTATATCAAGAGCCATCAAGGAGCATACAAATCAAATCCAAATCAAGGGCCAACCAAGGAGTTTTAGCTGCAAAAGGGAGGTATATCTATTTAGCATCATTTTACACTTTTCCTCTTTGCACTTACAAATTTCTTAGGCTAATCTTGAGGTGTTTCCTTATGTTTTTCCATTGCATTTTAGTTGCTTAGAATAGGTTAGACATTTTGGTATCACACCTCATACCATATTCTTTTGATTTAACGTAGATTGCAATTTGATTAATTCTAAATCTATGAGTATACTACTTATATAAACAAAAATGCCAACTCCTAACTTTAGCTTGTAATAGAAGTATGAGGGAAAGAATAGATTAAAAAAATGATGAGTAAAGACTTTAAAGCTAAGCTTAGGCATTGAATATTGAAAATGAAATTAAAAAAATATTAATATAATAAATCTTATATCTATATGAATGTCAAACATAAATATAAAATAACAATGAAATTAGCAATAAATAAACAATGAAATGGTAAGAAAATTATTAATCCTAAGATTAATCACACTTTTTATCTAATAATGTGAGATTAAGAATGAATATTTCTAAAATAAAGTCTAACCCAAAAACACTTCTACAATTAAACTTGTTACTAGATTAACCCGAAGCATTTAAAGACAATAAAAATTGTAAAAAATGTAATGTGCTAAAACTTGAAGATGAACATCATTGTCTTCCAACTATCTATATAAAAATGTGAGAATCAAATTCATTCTCTTTACAACTCAAATAATTTCCAACTTCTTTTCAAAAGAAGTACTAACTTCAATTTTTTATATACAAATTAATTTTGAAATTAAAAAACACATTAAAAATTATTATGAACATATATGTCATTATATTATTATATGTAGATATTATTATATTGACTATGTCTTCTAGCTATTTCAATATGTAGATATTATTATATTGACTATGTCTTCTATCCATCTTTTGGGGCATTGTTAACATTGTTAGGCCGCATAGTGGGAACCAACATATTTATGGAAAAATAAGCATTACAAGTAGAGGGTTTCCTATGGTTTGGGTTTGTTGTCTAGACATATTTCTTTGACATCCTTGGTGTCATCTAACTCCTACTTTAAGTATGGTTTTCTAAACCCTCTTCTAAAGAAGAGGGTTTCTCTCATAGAAGTCTCAATCTTTTTACATTTGAGAATTCCAATCAGTTTTGTCAATATAAAAATCACAGTTGGATAAGGGAATACTAGAAGGCCAACCATTTTTCTTTTCCCAATATATTTTCTTTGTCTTCTAAAAAGATTCAAAGGTAGTAGAATTGTCCCCTAGAAGAACATTTTCAAATCCTTCCAATCCATTGTTATCATCAAAAACTTGATTCCATAAGAGACCAAAAGTTTTACAAGACTCTCTTTCCCAAAATGGTATAGCTTGTTTCCAAGCTTGAAGAACAAAATCTATGTTATGATATGCTTAATGAATACAATATTCATAGATGGTCAAAGCAATGCTCAATATACATAAATTTAGTGACTTCTTATCTTCTAAAAAAAGTAAAGAATATATAGTTGCAAATACAAACAAATAATGAGCGCAAATGAAAGCATACATTTACATAGAGAATTAGATCTCAAGAATATGAAACTATGAATATTCACATGCCAATGCTACAAAATAAGGTGATATAGAAACATATAAATAATTTCATTTACCAATTCAATAAGAACATATATCAAGCTTCTTTTTGTACAAAAATTATGTAAGATATATGTAGCAACAACTAAGACAAATTTGCATGGTTCATACAAATAATATAATTAGATTTTAGGAAACATTATGAGTTATTAAAGTGCATTTCCCTTCAATTGTATTAGTGCGAGTTATTGATTATGATGAACAAACAAAAAGGCTCCACTTGGTATTACCACTATAGTCATATTGTCATATAATTGTGAATTTCAGACTTGATCTTTTCCACCTTTGTTATATATGATGACTTCTTTAATTACACTTGCATCGCCACCTAACCACTAACTACAAAATGAAAATAAACATAAATAATTAAATATTTACACCTTTGTTTTATATGACAGCTTCTTTGATTACACTTGTATCACCACCTAACCACTGACTACAAAATGAAGATAAACATAAATAATTAAATATAAAAACATACGATTTGACGATTGAAAACCATAGACAAAATAATATATTTTCCTTACCCTTGATGACTTTATTGGTTCCCTTAGCTACCAATTAAGACCTTTATGACTTTATTGGTTCCCTTAGTTACCAATTAAAACCTTTATTCCCATTTAGGGTAGAACATAGGTTCCAAGAATATAGAGAATAAAGCTTCTAAACTTTAAGCCAACATATAAAAAGATATGAATAAAATCCTAAAATTATTCTTTGATATTGTGCTCCACAATATGTAGGAAATTGGATCCTCAAATTGAAGAAAGAGCCCTTTTCAAAATTCAGAGAAAATTACGGATAAAGGAAGTTTGTCAGATGATATAGGCATAAATACTCTGTCAGACATGTTGAGAAAATTAGAAGGCACGTGAACTGTTTGACAAAATGCCTTTTGGAATCTCTAGGAATACAATGTTTGCCGATTATGCAGAGAGATTTTCGGGGTAAAGCAATAGGCAGGTGTAAGGCCAACCTCCACAACCTTTGCCCACCTCCTCCTGGAAGCTCTGAACAGGGTATGAAAGTCCATCAAAAGGTAAAGGATACAGGAATTTGGTTTCATTTTGTAGGTGTAACTGTCCTAACAGTTGTGGAAGCATAGACCAGGCATGTGAACTGTTTGACAAAATACCTCAAGGAAATTGTGGAAGCATAGACCAGGCATGCGAACTGTTTGACAAAATGCCTGAAGGAAATGTGGTATCATGGTTTACCACAATGGCAGGATATGAAGAAAACTGTTATGTTATAAAGGCTTTAGAATCTTTCCACCAACAACTACTGACAGGTATAAGTTCCACAATGAGTGGCAGCATCCTCCATGTCTGTGCCCAATTGGAGCTTTCAAACAGGGTATGGCTGTCCATCAGCCATAAAGGATAGAGGAACATTTTAAGAATTTGTACATACAGTCAACTACCATGAAGTATCATTCAACCAATAAAGCATATGGATAAGTGAATTCTATTCTTTCCAAGGGGGCACAGAGTGCAAGGAATTATTTAGAAATTGTTTGACCTCTAGTTCAGATGATTATATTTATCTTAACTTTGTGGTAAGAGATGAAGAACAAACCAAGATGAGACAAAGGAAAGGAGGTAATTTTTAAACACCATGGTCAAATGGAAATTCAGAAAAGATTGTTCTACATTTAGAACCATCCAATATAAATGCCCAGATCTTCAAATTAGGAGTACCAACTACAATAGTGTAGTGCAACTTTCTCCTTTATCAAGTAAATTATTTAGTAGAATCTAATTTGAAATTTCTTGACTATCATTATTAAAACTTATCATTCAAGGCACATTTAATTAATTCTACTATTTTTTGTACTCATAATTATTGCACAAATAATTAGATATTAATAATTATAAAAAAGTGGGTTATGGCACTTGGTTTAGGTTATAAATGTTGGTCAAGTAAGAAGCAATATTTAACTGGTATATCTCCCATTAAGGCCAAGTATCAGAAGTTATAAGTGCAACCATTGAGATCATTTGGCTTGAACATACTCTCATCAAATTTGACATCTACTTTAGATGACCATTTGTCATTTTTATGACAAGAGTAGTATTTAGATTTTATAGAACCCAATACACCATTAGTGGACCAAGCACATAGAGGTTTACATGCACTACATCTAGGATCTTATTTATGGACAAGTCATTGATCTCTAATATTGCTGGACTTCCAAGTAAATTGTTGATATCTTTATCAAACCCTTTACAAAAAGCTAGTTTCTTCATTTATAGGCTTTGTTGGGGGGTGCATTAGGCCACTTTTTTAGGGTGCTACTTAGTCCTTCCTTACTCTCTTTACTCTTAGGGGTATTTTATCTCTCTATTTGGTCTCTCTCTCACCTAGCTGAGAGGGCTTCTTCTCTTTGAGGGGATTTGTATGTACATATGTACACCATCAAACTTAATTTACTTAGCTTGCTTAGTTGTAGTGAGTAGTTCATTTTGAGGGTAAATGCCATCTTCCATTAATGTAAGTCCTACCTATTTTGTGGTAGTTAGAATTACATCTCTCAATGGTCATATTTGCCTCTTTTTTATTATGTATTCACTTCTCTAGCTTGTATTCATTGATGCATTGTGAGATTTTGGTTATGGATTCTTTCTTATTGATTTTTCTCATGAGTATTTTCATTTCTCTCATTTTCAAAGCAATCTCTTCTCTACTATTTAGATCTCTAAATCTTATGTTGATTAGAGTTTATGTGATTATCCTTGCATTAGGTCTTGATAGTTTCTCATTTTGAAAGAACCTAACACAAGTGGCACAATCTTGTGTTAAGTTTTACTCATTGCTAATAAATTACCTATCCCAAATTTACATTCATTTATACTTGTCCCTATATATTCAACCTTATCCCATCCCCATTTGTACCTATTTTCGCATATTCACCCTATCGGTACTACATGCTTTCATACATCTATTCCCTACCTTGAGATATCCATTTTGCTAACTTGAATCTTTCATGAGTGGCTTGGGATTTAACCCAATTTTAAAACTTTCAAATCTTAATTTCTAATTTCTTAGTTTCTTATACTAGCCATTATGGGTTGCGACTTTGTTCAATTAATTAAAACAACTTAATGAAATAACCTTAGCTTCTAACTCTTCCAACATACTCTATTAGTTAATCTATGACTATTTAATTAATTAAAACTAATTAATCTCTCTTAAAACTTCTTCTACTTTTAATTCCACATCATCATTAATCCTTAGCTTGTAAATCTTAACCACTCAATCCATTTACATGGATCTTAATCTTGACCATTTTCCTCTTGCCATATGTCCCCACTTTCCTCTCATGTTCTTACATATGTGAGCATGTCAACTTAGTCCACCCCTTGCTCATACATAAACGAGCATGCTAACTTGGAGGTATACTAGCTCTCCACATCAACTCACTCCATCATCCCACATGTATGAACAAGTTAACTCATCCCACTCTTTTCTCACACATAACTTAGAGGCATGTTAATCCTCCACCTCACCCCTTGACCCTGACTCATCTCCATCTCTGTGCACACACTTACACGCACATATATTACACACAAATCACCATGCTCACACATGTGTGAACATACTTAACCTTTCCATATCATATACCATGTATCCCTCTTATCATATACCATTTATCCCTCTTCTCATTTAATCTCACACATTGATCAAATTATATCCTTTGATCTTGAAACTTCTTTCCCACTTGTCACAAGGCTAATCATCCTTAGCATGGATAACATCTTAACCACCGATTAAACCTCCCAACCCTGTCGTAGAGCTGCCAAACTGGTGCAAGCAGGGAGAATAGTGGTTAAAGTCACACAGTTTTCTTTCACAAGTGTCCAATGTATTCTTTGAAATAGTTCCAGAGGCTTTGCAAAACATCCATGCTGTGCACATCTTGAGATCATTGTATTCCATGACATAAGGTGTCGTTCTGGGATTGAAGGGATGCTTACCTTTAATGAAGTATTAATGCCTACGTCATTAGTACAAAGAAACGGTTCAGGATTGGTGTAGCCATGTATTCCTTTAATGTAGAAAATAATGATTTGGGCATGAACTAAAAGATATCCTTCACAGAGGTAAATCTTGCTGTATTTGGCTAACTTCACATTCTTGCCTCTTAATCCTGTTATATGATCCATTTTTGCTTCTTGTCATGTTGTAAATACTTTTAATATGAACTTCCTCATTGTTAGACTATCTTGGCTGCCCTAGAAACTTGGTTCATCTTGTTCAACCCACTTTGTTTCATGTTCACAGTCATGCCTGCTTTTTGTTAGCCCTTTAGTCCCGCTTCTTAGAGCTTCATCAATGGTGTGGGTTTGATACAATGTTACCTAGTCTACGAAATGTTTATTTACTTGAAATAATGTGAGAGTGAATTTTAGAACATTTTCTTTAAAGTTTGCAGGTTTGGACGCTTCAGTTCTACTCATAGGTATTTAGCATGGTAACAGTTTCATTCAGGACTGATTTCTGGGTCTCAATCATCTAATTTGCAGGATATAAACCGTTTACAAATCTGAGTGTAAGATATTTAAATCATAGAATTTAAATTATTCAAACTTCTGAATTTAAATTGATTAAATCTGAGTCTGAACTGCCCAAGTTTCTGAAATTAATTGCTTAAATTCATGAGTCTGATCTCTATTTAAATGGTTTAAATTTTTGTTTTTCCAAAATGTTTGACAATGTTGATACTTGGATTGTTTTTTGGTGCTCATGATTTTATGCTCACTATTTGAAAAGTTTGCAGGTAAATATGCTAATCCAAGACATTCTCTAAAAAAACAACTTTGTGGTTTTGTGGGTTGTTTGTTGAAGATTTGATTGTAGATCTTTTTGTTTTTGGGAGTTTTGGATGTATTGTTTGTTTATAACATTAAAAATTAGGATTAAAATCCACTTTCAGATTTCAATTTTGGTTAATTAATTTACAAGTATTTTTCTAAATTATCTTGAAGTGATATTTGTGTATGCTCTCCTCTCATGTCTTAGGGCGATCTTAAGGATCAAAAGCAAATGTAATATTTTCTTTCTTTCTAGGAGGCCAGTGTAGGGATTTCATTATCCTAAAGGATGACCTCAACCACATGAATTAGTGAGGTATATAAAGGGGGAAGAACAAAAGTTGTACCCTAAAGGAAGAGTTATTGTTGTGGCTTAGCCCTAACCTATGGGATTGAGGTAAAGTGAGCAATCACATGCACTAGACAACATTCTAGTTCATGGGTCTAGGCCCCATGTACCCTTGAGGTATATTGGGGATAACTTAAAGAGTTTTTCTTAGCGTGGCATAAGACCATCAACCATCTTTTCCTATGGTGCATTGGATATCAGTTAGGCGCAAGAAGTTACCCACAATGTGTCTCCAAGTGGTAGAGGTAGAGCTAACCTTGGACAAGGCTTTAACCTCTAAGGTAAGGGGTGCATATGTGGTCCATGACCTTACATTCTCTAGCTACCTATGCCCTTGGTAGATGGTGTATATATATGGGCCAACAAGGATTGATACACCCTTATTAAATAATTTTAGACTTGTGTCTTATTGGTTGAGTGTTATGAATACTAAGTATTTTTTTGAAAACAAATTGTTTTCAAAACAATAGTAATTAAATTAAGTTTGTTTCTTAATTTTTATAGTGATTCTTATTAATCCTTTTGATTTTTTGATTTAGTTGGCTAGGGTTTTGCGGGTTTAGTTAATGATTTTTATTTTTTAATATTTTATTTAGTATCATTGGGCTTTGTGTGTGCCTATCTCCACTTCTCTCTCTCCTTTCCTAACCCCTCACCATTGTATCTTCACAAGTTTGCTTCTATTTTTTCACTCTTATTCTCTATGCTTAACATCTTGATGATGGATCATGGAGTATGATCTGAAACATTGATGAAAAAATACTCACATAGTTTCAATCCAAAAAAATACAACATTCTAATATCATGGACTGTGAAAACTTCATGCTTTTAATTTTAACAAATTGTTTGTTTGAAACCACTATCCAAATTGGTATCTTTGAGAAAAAAGTTGAAGCCAAGGTTAGTTCATCATCATAGCTCTAGCCCAACTTGTTAGGAATATTACATCATTAGGTATATATTTTATAGTTTGTTAGTCCAAATATTAAAATATCATGTGTGAAGAATTATTGTATGGGTTTGTAATATTCAATTTGTTAGAATAACTTGTCTATAGAAAGAAATTGTTATAGGAGGCTATACTAGTTATCCTATAACTTAGGAGATAAGATAGGAAAATATGATGGTTAGGATAGAGGAACCATGACAAGGGAAAAAAAAGTTATGGTAAAGGATGGAAGGATGGAGGAATTGCTTGGATGGATGAGGGATATGGATATAGGAGGATAGGGGAAGGGAGCTCTAAGAACTATGTTGCAAAGGAGCAAGATGCCCCACACTAGAGGTAGTGAGGTCATGGATGGAAGATGATAATGGATGCATGAGATGGAAGGATAATGCATCAAATACATGGATGGTCCAAATAAGAGTAAGGCTTGTATTGTCCAAAGCATGCATGAACATTTCACCCCTAGTTTTTGATCAAGATAAAAGTAGGGTAGGGAGGATCTATTGGATAGGATGAAGGTGAAGATAAGATGAGAGGTAGGATGATCAAAATGAAGTGGTTAAGATATGGATGTGTGGATATTGGAGCATGTGAATAAGATATGGATGGAAGAATATAATGGAGGCTCCTTATAAAGATTAGATATGGGAAGGGTGCATCTATGGAATTAGATAGGATGAAGGATTTTGGAGTATGGATAGGGTGTAGATAAGGTAAGGTAGATAGGAAACATTATGCTTGAAGATCCTAAGTCTTGTCAAGATCAAAGGTGGAAAAGGGACCTGATGGATTTAGATAAGATAATGGATAGGGTGTATTATGGATGAAACTTTCCCCCAAGTGTCTAGAGTGCAAGAGAATGAGGAGATTACATATGATGCATGTTTTCCAAGTTTTCATCATGGTACTTTCCCAAGGTGCCACAAGAAGTGATTTTCACCGTTGGACAAATGATTTCTCTAAATAATTTTTTCATTTCTTCAATTTTTTATTTTTTATTTTTTTTCTTTTTTTGGAATAGAAAGGATGGAAAAGGATGAGGATAGGTGGATTTTGAATATAGTGGATGGAATTGGAGATAGAGGAAGGACTCAAGTGTCTAGTTCAATGGATGATATCCCTTAAATATTTGCTATAATTGATCATGGCCATTGGAGGTATGCTCATAGACATTGGTAGAATGATGGTAAGAGGGATGAAATGGATAAGGTTCTATACAAAGGATTGGATAAGAGGGATGCAATTATGAAGTGTAGATGTTGGATAATGGATGGGAGATTGGAATATTTGTTGATGAATGGATGGAAATGTTGGAAAGATCAACATTGGCACACACCTTGAGGGGTGGTGGAGTTCTGGAGGAGAAGTAGATTTTGAATTTGAAGATTGAGATGGAGGAGTGGATATAGATTTTGGGACATAGGGGCCAAAAATAGAATGAGGAGATGATGGAGGATTCAAGATAGTGGATTTTGGGACATAAGGGCCCAAAATGGATTTGGAATATGAGGGATTTTTAGATGGAGTCCCCGGATTGGAGGAATTAAGAGTGGATGAAGCTATTGGATTAGCAAGTTTGGATGTCAATTTTGATTGTTCTTTAGGATGCATTGCTTCTATGAGTAGTTTGGGAATCCACGTGGCTTTTGATTTTTTATTTATAGGCCTTTGTGGCATTTTGGATTTAGCTTTTTCCTTTTGGATCAGATTTCCCTTTTCTTTGGCATGTCTTTTTAAGGGGAGATGTTGATCCTTGGATTTTTGTGGATTTATAGCTTGATGCATTTTATGTTGGGCATCCAAATTTCTTCCAAGAGAAATGGTATTGATGGATGGAGATGAATGATATGGAGGTCTTATGGATGGTTGAGAGTAGGTAGGATGTTGGAAGGATTTCAAAGATGTGTGCCTTGGTTGATCTTTATTTATGATAGGATGAAAGGAATTTGAGATAGGAGTGATGGGGATAATGGATGGAGGGATGTTAGGACCCAATATGGATGGAAGAGATAAATGATTTTAATTTGGGACATAGGTACCCAAAATAGATGGAAGAGATCATGAAGGATTGGACTTTGGAATATAAGGACCCAAGATAGATTTAGAGGATAGGGAATGTGGATATTTGGATTTAGATGGAGGTATTTTGGATTTGGGATGGATGGAAGATATACCAACATCTTGAGATTGATAGCCAAGGACATGAAAATTAGGATCTTCTTGGATTTAAATGAGTTCTAATGTTCCTTGCTCATGGAGGCCTAACCCTTTGCATTGATAGTGCATAATTTGAAAATCCTTTTGCCAATGGGATACTTATTATTTTGGAAGCAAGATATGAGTCCATTTTTTATGAGGATATGACATGAAAGGAATGATGAGTTATTGGAGGAAACCAAATTTGATGAAAGTAGAAGAACCCATTTGATAAGTGTGGGGTTCATGGATAGCTTGAATAAGAATGATAGGATCATGATTTGGATTAGGATCATGACATGGAGAGGAAAGGACGCTTTGATCTTGACTTGGGATAGGATCATGTGATGGAAAAGTATCATAAGATGGAGTAGAAGGGGTGACTTGCTCTTGATTTGAAAGGGGATCATGAGGGCTTGACAAGGAGGGATACTTTGATCTTGATTTAGAGAGGGTTCATGAGATCGCATGAAAGAGATAATTTTCTCTTGGGATGGAAGGGTATCATGAGGGGGAGTCTAGGTGAGATATCTTTCTCTTGAAATGGAAAGTGATCATTGGGTGGGATGAAAGGTATGCATTGATCTTGATTTGGGGAGACATCCATGCTAGAATGTTTTGGACTAAGGGATGTAAATATTTCATTTGGTGTGGATGGTGTGATGGGGGAGGAAGGTTAGATAGACATCCAATTGTGTAGATGGTGGCATAGGAGATTCATGAGATTTAGGGGATTGGGGTTTATCTTGATTTAGAGGGGATTGAGGTGGATGAATGACATGTGAAGATTGTACAACTTTAATTTTGAATGGGGAATTAGGCACCTTTGCTAATAGTCCTTGGAGGCAATCATGAGAGATATGGGATGAAGCAAATTTATAATATTGTGGTGATGTGGATTGTAAGGATGTGGGAGATGAACAAGTGCAATAAGAAGTGGAGGCTTCCATGGAGTGGTAAATTGAGGTTGAGGATGAGGATTTTGAAAAAAGAGTTGGAGATGGGGGATGTGGATGGGGTTGGATGGGAATTTTGGATAGAAGCTTGGTTTCCCTTACCAAAGGAAGGTGAAGGATAAGCAATAGGAGATGGATTGGGATTGGATGGAGGTGGGGAGGATGGAAGTTTGACACCAAGACTAAGGAAGTATCTAAGCATGAAATCTTTATCATTGTTGAAGTAGTTGGTGAGGATGAAATCAATAGTGGTGGATGGGGAGAGTTCATCTTGGTCTAAAAGACTCTCATTTTCATCATAGGAATCATGTTTAGGTTGGTCAACAAGGCTATCCTCATAATCTTTAATATAATTAGGTTTACCCTTAATCACAACTGTTGGCCTTGTTGGGGAATATATGGTTTCATGATGTTGGATTGGGTTGGAATGGATGAGGTTGATTAGGATAGATTAGATTGCATGGAGGATAGATTAGATGGTTGGACATGGTAAAGGATTGATTGGAAGAGTAAATTTTGGGTGATTTTGGATGAGGATGTAAATTAGGATGATGAATTAGAAATAGATTTTGGATTAGAAGAATATGACCTAAGGATGATGATGGAGGATAAAATTGGATTTGGATTAAGGAAAGGTTGGATTCAAGAGGTTTGGAGTGAATAGATGGGTAGAGGATTAGGTTGGCTAGAAGATTGGATTGAAAAGATTTTAATGGATGATGAATAAGGTTAGAAGGATTTAAAAGATTTGGATGAATATGATAAGATTGGAAGGATGATATATGGGTTTGGGATAAATGGATTTGGATGAAAAATTGGAAGATTGGTTGAATTAGGAATCAAAAGTTTTGCTTGCTTGACTAAGAGGTAAATTTGAAAGCACACAAAAAATAAATTAGTTTGAGGAATATTTGGAAGATAAGTATGCATTGGTTTAGCACAAGAAGACACACCAATCACTTGTACAAGCCTAAAATTATTCAAGTGGGAGTGTTAACTTAGTGCAGGCCCACTAGCCAAAGGCTAATATCTCAAGATTAGTGCAAGGAACTTATCTTTCAGGAGTGAATAGATAGGGATCTAGTGGCACAAGATCTCACATTTTCCCTTTCTTTGGAGGCCCTAAGACCTTCCCAAATAGCTTCTATGTCTACTTAGGGAGATACATGGTGAGTAACTTTAGGCACAATATTGTACCTTGTACCACACTAAGAAATGATTGAAAGGTCTTAAACTAGGATGCACAAGGTTGCTAGGGAGTCCTCCAAATGTCTCAAGGGTATGTGAGGCCCAAATCCATAGATGAAAGAGAATAATGCCAAATAGTAGAGAGGAGAGGTTAAACTACTCTTCACCTTCACTTCACCACTTGGTATAAATTTCTTGGAGGCTTAGCCCAGATTGACAACATTCCACTTCCAAGAGAGGTATCTTTCGATTCACCTCCCACTCTTTATACTCTATCAGAATGCAAGAGTTGAGATCATCCCGTAGGATGATCAAATCCCTAGGCAGGCCTCCTAAAATGAATGATCCAAGTGTTTTTGGTCACCCAAGATTGCATCAAGCACAAGGGGAGAGTATACACACATTGGGTTCCTTGGGATGACAAAGAAAAGAAAAGAAAAAAGTAAGTGATGTTTTTGTTCCTCAAGATCACACTAGGTGTGAGAGCAGAGCATACACACCTCTCAGTCAAAGACACAAGAAAAAAAGTTCATTAACCTTAAGAATAGAAACGTTCCTAGATCTTAGTGGAAAAAAAGAAAGCGTTGAACAAGTGAATCCACAAGAAAGATGTAAGTAGTTTGATGATTTTTTCATTTGATAAGTGATTTCAAGCTACACAACAAGAAGTTAGATGGAAAAATGATAAAAAAAAATGATTGTTAGAATTAAGATAAAAAAAAAATTTGGAATTCTTTTGTGATGGGGGTTGGTACACTCACCCCAACAATGGGGGGTGTGGGGGGATGAACGTGATCCCCCACTAATAGGGGTTCGAGAGCGAAGCCCTTGAAGGATTTTTTATATAAGAAAAATATTTCTTTGAAAACTTATGAAGAAAACTAATTAGAAGCACAACTCTATGAAGCACAAGCATTGCAAGACCAAATAAAGATGCCTTTTGATAGAACAAAAGTGCAGAAACATTAAAAAAAAAATTTACACCTATGCAAAGGCATGTGACTTTATGAAGTAGAAGTGCAATGAGTCAAAATAGAAGCATAGAAAGTCAGAACAAAGGCGTGAAAAGTCAAAATAGAGATGCAAAAATTCAAAACAGAGGCATGAAAAGTCTAAACAAAGGCATGGAAAGTTGAAACCTAGGTGCAAAAAGTCAAAATAGAGGTGTGTATGAATAGAACAAAAGCACACTTTTGTAGAAACCCTAGATCTAAAGAAAAATATTATAACTGGCCCTAATTTCTACAAAACAAAATGTTAAGAAAATCTAAAACATGCAAAGAAGATAGATTAGCAAAACATGCAAGCAAAATGTTAGGAAAAATGTCTAAGTGAATAGAGAAAAACCAAGGGTTAGCATTAAAAATAGCTAAAAAATTAAGTAGAATGCAATCAAAATTTTGTGAAAAGCAAGCCCATTTCATTCCAATAGAAGCACGATGGGATATAACATAAGCACCAAAAGTCACCACAGAAGCGTAGTTCTACCAAAAGAAAACATCAAGTCATAATGGAAGTGCAATTTTGTCAAATGGAAGCACCAAATCACAAAGCCAAGCATCAAATCAAAACTTGCAACTAAGAACTCAACAAATACTCACAAAAAAGGTCAAAATAGGAACATGGATCCCATTAGGCATGCCAAAATGAGGGCAATAAAATGGATTGAAGGTAAATAACATAGAAGACAATGTAATACACACATTGCCTTCACCTAAAACCCTTCTTTCTCCTCAAATAGAGTTGAAGAAGAGTGCACCCTAGCTCCACTTGATTTGCTTTTTTGATGTGTTGATGGAGGAATGTGGTTGCTCATAAAACCAACATCATGATGATAGGATTAAGATGATAAGGATATAATGATGGAAGATTAACTAAGCTATGGAAGAAGTAGATAGAAAATGAAAGAAATAGATAGAAAATTCAACAACATAAGGCTATGGATATGGAAGATTGATAGAGATTTGGACAACAGAATAATATGAATATGGAAGATTATGCAAAAGGGATGGAAGGCCTCTTATTTATAGAATTTCTATGAGAAAAATCAAGGGCGAAGATTGATTGGTTAATGGATGGCTTGGATTGAATGAGGATTAGGGCTTTGTCACATGAGGGATAAGGTCTAGGTTTAGGAATGGATTAGGGAAACATCTTTATATGAATGGATAGGATTAATCTAGGTGTGATATGAAATGAATGACTGAGATGGAAAATTAGTTTGACTTTGGGGGAGGTTTCTAAATTCAATGAATCTAGACAAGGAGTTAGTTAGACATGTGAAAGGGACACTTGTCACATGATAATAGTTATAGATTGTGATCCATGTGAACAAGTTTAAGGGCTATGATTAAATGGATAAGGATTGAGGAAGAAAGTGGAATTAAATAATGGAAAAAAAGGTGGTGGGGATTAATTAGTTGCAAGATTTGGGGATAAGGCTACTTAATTAAATAAATATGAAATTTATTTAATTAAAGGTGATGGATAAGGGTAATGGATAAATTAAATAAATAAATAAATATTATTTAATTAATTAATGGATTAGGATAGGCTAAAATTAGGTGTGGTTAGATAAGGTTGGATTTTAGGTGTCTACAATTTTAATCCAAAAAATTTCATATGCAATAATAATAAACGTAAAAGTGAATTGAGTAAAAACAATTAAAATTAGTCTTTTATGATAGCAACTATATAAAAATATCTACAACCTACAAAACCCCAATTTAAATAAGTTACTAATGACTAACTCACCACCTTATTACCATTAAATTCCTACTCAATCTTAATCCAAAAAAATCATATGTAATAACAATAAACTTAAAAAAGTGAACCAAGTCAAAGCAAATAAAATTAATCATTTCATGACAACAACATCCACGACCCACAAACCCAAATTTAAATAAAATTCATTAATGACCAACTCACCACCTTATTACCATTAAACTTCTACGCAATTTTAATCCAAAAAAATTCATATACAATAACAATGAACTTAAAGTGAATAGAGTAAAAACAAATAAAAACAATCATTTTATGATAGTAACTATATAAAGGCATCTATGACCCACAAAACCCGAATTTAAATAAAACTCACTAATGACTAACTCATCGCCTTATTACCATTTTTTATATTGAACAATACTAAAACTACCATTACAAAATAAGGAAAAAACCAAAAAGTACTAAATGTTGTGACAATCTCAATGATATAAACATAACACATGTTGAGGAACACCCACAACTTTACTAACTTTTTACTGGTAGATGACAATGTCGTTGTTGTAGGGATCTAAATGGTCCCGAGTTCAAAGCTTCCTCAATTAAAAAAGAAAAGAAAAGGGGTAAATCCTCATTTCTTTTCAAAACTTAAAATCATAATATAATATAGTTTAAGGTTTACGTTTTCCTAAGCACTTAATCAGTCATCTATATTATAATTAAATATTAATGTTTTGTCTCTTACCACACATAATGTGCTCCTAATTTTTAGGTGATTATATTAACTGTGGATATGATTAAAATATTTATTTTATTTAATAAAGTTGAATTACAAAAGATATGATTAAAATATTTGAATTGACTTGTTTCCTAATTTACATAGTGTATGAATGTCGTGAAGGGGATAGTTGTCGGTTTCCTAAAACAGAAATTGGGGATTATTTTAATATAATATTTCCCGTAAATATTTGAAGTCATCAGATTTGTTTCGGTAGTTGTGGTGCTTTTTTCGAGGAGACACAATTTTACACGTGTATATGAAAATCAAATCAAATCTAATCGGTTAAGACTCGTAAACATCAATTCAATCGTAATTGAGAAGTGTGTAAGTTGAAAAAGTTTTACTAAAATAAGTACATTTAATTATTACTAAAATATTAATTATTGTTATCTAGTAAGAAGTGCACTCGTCGTGGGTTTTAAATGTATGCAACAACTTTTTAGACAAATTAATAAGTACATTTATTTAGTGCTGGCTTTTGTGTCACATAAGGTTTTAGGTTTTAAATTTTTTCTAATAAAATAAATAAATGAGGGATCTTTTAAACTTTTTGGTTTTTTTTTCTTTAATCTAAAATCTTAAGCTGAAGAAGAAATAAATGTCACATTCTACTAATCAAATTATTTTAGATAATAGAGTTCTTTATGTATGGTTTTGAAACAATAATAAAATAATAATAGTAAAGGTTTAGAAAGAGGGAGATGGATTTGACTTGATGGATGACTATTATCTGATTTTGGAAACTAGATCTAAGATGAACAGATTGAAATGACTTACTTTGTGAAACTAGTGACTATCTATGGACCTAGGTTTGATCCACACCTATAATTTTGAATATATGTATATGTATGTGTATGTGTGTGTTTGTTTGTATATGTATATATGTATGCATGTATACATGTATGTATATACATATATGTATGTGTGTATGAATGTATGCACATATATATGCATATATGCATATATGTCTATATGTATATATGTGTATATATATGTGTGTGTGTGTGTGTGTGCTCGTGTGTGCACACACACACATGCATACATATAAATGAATATGTATTCATATATATATGCATATACAAATATACACATATATGTAGATACATACACATATGCATATACATATATAGTTTAGAAAATCATATTGTTAGATATATATACATTCTTATATATTTGGATTGGGATATATGCATCTATACATGCTTACTTTTTGTCATATGAATCCATAGTACATATATACAAATACATTTTTGCATTCATATATATGTATATACATATGTATATGTATATATGTATATATACATATGTATATGTATATATGTATATATACATAGATATGTATGTGTACACACACACACACACACACACACACATATATATATATATAATGTCATATGAATCCATAGTACATATATACAAATACAATTTTTGCATTCATAAATATGTATATATGTATATATTCATATATATGTATATATATACATATACATATACATACATATACATATATACATATACATATACATACATACATACATACATACATACATATATATATGCATTTATACATAATTATTCATACATTTAGTTAAATGCATCCTTATGTGCATATATATATATATACATATATTTATATGCATGTTTGTATACTTATATGTAGATTTTATATATGTGTGTTTTCATACACATTTATATAAATATATCCATATATTGTTATATAAATATACATATCAATACATTTATAACTATATAAATATTTATAAATTATAAAGGAGGGAGACTAACTAGTTAGGGACTCTAGGTCACATAAGAGTCTAGAACAATAGGCTGCCCTGATCTACCTCAAGCTAGATAGATGGATTAAAAAGGTTAGGGTTTCAAGGGTTGAAAAGGAAGGACAACTAGTCTATCACTTTCCTTCTGCTAACCTGAATGTTTCAAGGAATTAGGAGAGTTGATTTTTAGGATTGAAACTATAACTCAGACATCTTACTGCTAGAGGACTATAACGCGGGTTGCAGACTCCAACGTGGTGTGTTGGGGTCTCAAGGACGCATTGGCATTCGTATGGACAAAAAGTGTAAGGTACAGTGCAAAATGCCAAAAAGCCTACTAACTACTTGATTAACAGAGTTTTGCACTACAACGGATATGAAAAATACAGAATAACAAAAATAACAAGAAAAATAATTTAACAATGTTAAACTAGCATTTAACAAGAGAAAGGTGGTAGAAACAAACCTTCAAACCTGCAAGTTGAGGCCTTCAAGATCTTCACTTGACAAACAACCTACACACACAAGAACAAGAAAATGTTGGGGATGTGTTTAGAAGACTACCTTAGTCAGTCCCCCACTTTGGTGTTTCCACCCCCACGGATAGCTAGATAGCAACGGTTGTAGAAAAATGATAAAGAAATATTTAGAAACAAAAATACCAAGCAATGCTAAAACAATAATATGCTACTATACGAGTAGATGATGCAAAAGTAAATGGAAATGGATGGATATTACCTTCTCAACCAAATGCTCTCAAGGAAAATGGAGGAAGATGTGAGCTCGCAAGCTCTCCAAAGCCAATGTTGTCGTAACAATGAAGAGGAGGAGCCAACAAAGCATAGACTTGTAGCTACAATGGTGGTGGTGAAACATGAAGGAGCTAAAAGTGAGTGTTGAGCAAGTGTGTAGAGCCAATTCTCGATCCAGAAGTTGAAGAAGCTAGATTGAATGGTAGAATAGGCAATTTGAATGAATGAAGGAGGCAAAAACCCATTTGAAGTCAGTCCAAAGAGTAATGAACGTTACACTTTGTGCCCAATGGAGGAGTGTAACACCTTTGCAAATTCCAGAGGTAGGAATCGTGTTAAGATAGAATTGCGCTGCATAGACGTCCATGCATTGCGCTAGTGTCTGGCTGACAAAAATTCCCCCACCGACACACAAATGAGATGCCAAGTGGATGAAAGGTGGAAGCGGATGTGGAAAATAAATCATCAGGATCATGTTTTCTAAGGTAAGGGGTGTATAAACGGGGAATTTATAAGGGGTGCAAATTCACGCCATTACATTTTCCCCCCACTTTAGCGAGCATAAGTGTCAATGAATGCATAGTAAAGTAGAGTGTAAGAAGTTGAAAAACATATATCTGAATCATCGAGGAAGTAGACCGCAATCTAGCGAACTCAAGTGCAAGAGAGAGATATGGCTCCATAGGTACTCGATCCTATGGGGGTTTGAATAAAAGTGTCGTAGGTGCTTGGTCCTATGAAAGGTGAAAAAAAGGCTCTATAGGTGCCCAGTCCCATATAATTGTCTCCATAGGTGCTCGGTCCCATAGAGGATGAACAAAGGGTTCTAGAAGTGCTCGGTCCTGTAGAATGAAAAAGGCTTTACAGGTGCTCAATCCTGCAAAGGAGGTGCCACAGGTGCTTGATCCTAAGGGAGACCAGATGTGAAAGGCTCCGCAGAGTCTGATTGGCCCTTACAAGTGCTCGGTCCTGCAAGGCAACATGTTAATTCACAAACAAAACATGTTAGGAAAGCAAAATTCATACAAACATATTGAATATTTATCAGGCTCCACACCAAACAATCTCCCACTTGGAGACTGATCCTAGACGACACCATTGCACTTGCAGCTCCCATTGGATTACAGGTTTGGCTAGTTTCTTATGTCCATCATTATCATTTGTGAAGGCCAATTGAAACTAATGAGGAAATCAGTTTCTCCCATGTAACTTCCTTTGTGAACATATCTGCAGGATTCTCACTTGTGTGAATTTTCTCCAGCTTCAACTGGCCATCCTCCAAAATTGACTAGATGAAGTGGTATCTGAGTTGCATGTGCTTATTTTTTGAATGTAGAGTTGAGTTCTTAGCAAGATGAATGGAACTTTGGCTATCAGTGTACGAAGGGATATCTTCTTGTTGTTGTCCCAATTCCTCCATAAAATGTTTTAACCAAATCATCTCCTTGCTAGCTCTTGTAGCATCAACATACTCAGCTTTAGTAGTTGAAAGCACAACAACCTTTTGTAGTCTTGAAATCCAACTGATCGCAATACCTCCTATAGTAAAAACATGCCCTATAGTACTCCTCTTGCTATCAATATCACCCGACAGATCAAAATCAACATATCCTTTTAGACTAGAATTTGTTCCTCCAAAATATAGTTTCTTTGAATTAGTACCTCTCAAATATCAGAGAATCCATTTTACAGCATTCCAATGTTCCATTCTCAGATTTTCCATATACCTGCTCATGACTCCTACTACATGTGCAATATCTCGCCTTGTGCATACTATTACATACATCAAGCTACCAACAACTGATGCATATGGTATCTAAGACATTTTATCTTCCTCCTCTTCTATCTTTAGACACATCTCCTTAGTCAACTTAAAATGACTAGGAAAAGGTGTACTAACTGCTTTTCCATTCTACATGTTAAACATTTTCAACACCTTCTCTACATACTCACTTTGAGACAAAAATAATTTTTTATTTGTCCTGTCTCATGTGATCCTCATACCAAGGATTTTTTTTGTTGCACCCAAATCCTTCATAGCAAATGAATTTGCTAATTTCTGCTTAAGTTCATTAATATGTTGCATGTTAGACCTGACAACAAGCATGCCATCAACATAAAGCAACAGGATAATATAGCTACCATTACCCAATTTCTTACAATAAACACAATAATCATAATGATATCTTTTGTAAACTTGTTTAGCCATAAAATTATCAAATTTCAAATACCATTTCCGAGGTGCTTGCTTCAGGCCATATAAACTCTTCTTTAACCTACACACAAATTCCTCCCTACCCTTGACCTCATATTCCTGTGGTTGTTGCATGTATATTTCCTCTTCCAAGTCTCCATGGGAAATGTTGTTTTCACATTTAGTTGTTCAAGATACAAGTATTTCGCAACCACAAGACTTAGAATAGTTCTAATAGAAGTCATCTTTACAGCTAGAGAAAATATTTCATCAAAATATATATCTTTTTTATGTTCAAAACCTTTTACTACGAGTCTGGCCTTATATATTTTCTTGCCTCCATATTCTTCCTTCAACCTGTAAACCCATTTATTCGGAAATGCTCTTTTACTTGCAAGAAATTGGACTAAGTCCTAAGTCTGATTTTGTAGCAAGGAATCCATTTCCTCTTTCATGCCTAGCTCCCATTGCTTTTTGGTATCTACCTGCATTGCTTCTTCATAACCTTTAGGTTAACTAGAATCAGTTAATAATATAGAATATAATGATGGAGAAATTCTTTCTAGAGGTCTAGTTATCCTTGTAGAATGTCTAACACTTGCAGGAGTCTGTGGGATAACTTTTTGTTGTTGAGCATCATAGACCACTGGCATTTTATTTTCTAGAATCTCATCCATCACCACATATTTATTTTTGGCCTGTTCATGCTTCTTTTCCCGCAGTTGATCCTTATACATGACCTTCTCATTGAATATAACATCTCTGCTCCTAATGATTTTATGATTTTCATAATCCCATAACCGATAACCAAATTCATCTACTCCATATCCAATGTAGGTACAATTTTTAGACTTAGCATCAAGCTTGGTTCTATTTTCTATATCAACATGGACAAAAGCTTCACAACCAAAGGTTTTTAGAAATGAGTAGTTTACCTTTTTACCTATCTATGCCTCCTCTGGAATGCCACCATCCAAAGGATTTGAAGGTCCCTTGTTTAATAAATAAACAACGGTATGTACAACATCTTCCCAAAAGTGTAAGGGTAGTCTAACATGCAATCTCATACTCTTTGCACACTCCATAATGGTCCTATTCAACCTCTCAAACACACCATTTTCTTGTGGGGTTCCAAGAACCATTTTCTACCTACAAATTCCATTGTATGAACAATAATTTTCAAATTATTTTCTACAATACTCACCTCCATTATCATATCTGAGACACTTCAACTTTTTTCTTGTCTCGTTCTCAACCAAAGCTTTTCACTTTTTAAAAGTTTCAAATACTTCTAATTTTTGTTTTAGTAAATACACCCATGTTTTCCTAGTTGCATCATCAATGAAAGTAACATAATATCAAGAGCCACCAAGAGAAGATACCTGATCCAGTCCCCATACATTTAAATGCACAAGCTCTAATTTCTCACTCTTCTTCTCTTTCCCAACTTTGAGAAATTAGACTCTTTTGTATTTTTCATAAACATAATTTTCACAGAACTCCAAGTCAATTTACTTTGGACCTAGTAGCAACTTTATGGAATGAAGGATCTTCATCCCTTTCTCACTCATGTGCCCAAGTCTATGGTGCCACAATTTTGTTTCTATCCCTATAGCAAGTGCTATAACTATCTCAGTAGCAATTGTTTCTATAGCAGCTAAGGTAGAGTAAGTGTTACCAGTACACAAATACAATGTGCCTACCTTTTCACCTTTAGTGACCTTCTAGACTTTGTCTAAAAAGGTAACCATGCATCCTTCACTACCTAGTTCTCCTGCAAAAATTAAATTCCTTCTCAAATTTGGAACATTCCTTACCTCCTATAGCAACCATTCATTTCCATTCCGCAACTTGATTAATATCTTTCCTTTTCCAACAATCTGACGGGGTTCATCATCACCCAAATATACCTGTCCAAAATCACCTTGAACGTAATCTACAAAATATTTCCTATGGGGTGTGGCATGAAATGAAGCCCTTGAATCTATTACCCAAGAAAAATTAGCATTATCTAAACACAAAATTAAAGCATCCTACAATTTATTTCTTGCAACATTAGCTTCCTTACTATCATCATGTTGTATGTCTCCTTGTTTTCCCTTTTGAGACCAATAATCCTTCTTTAAGTGTCTTGGCTTTCCACAGTGCCAACTATTGGTTGTTTTAAAGAACCAAGCAAATCTCACCAAGCATCTATGAATTTTCTAGATTCAATTCTTGAATACTCAGGAATTCATTGGCCAATGAACGAGAGGAAGCTAGAATGCTTCCCTCTTGCACTTTGGGCTCTGCAAAACCTGAAAGGGTGATCCCACAATGTGCATCTTGCAATCTTTTAAACAATTATATCACACATTGTATACTAAGCAGATATATTCCCATTGAAATGCTAAATAGATGAAATCTTTCAAGAAACTAACAATTCCTTAAAGAGGATTAAACACCTAAAGCTGAGAATACCACATAATACCAACTACACACAAAATACATCGATTGTAAAATTGTTTATTAATATTGTTCTCAAATTGAAACATCAGAACCATAAGAAATGCACTAACACCTATTAGATCAATGTCTTATCTTAGGTTAGGTAGGAAAATCAAAATAAATTGAACTATAAGGTAAATTTAATTTCAAACATCCATGATCTCTGTGCAATTGCATTACAAGACACATATCAAATGCTCAAATTCTATGAATACTTACCAAATCCACTAAATATTCATACAAACTCATGTTTTAATCAAGGTATTTTAACTGATTCACTAAACCAAATCCAGAATTAAAACATAATTCACTGCAAAGCACAATAAATTGATCAGGTTTTCATTAATAACTCGTATGAAATATTATAGCTAGAGAGACAATAGACTTAAAGGTTTTCATTGTTCACTTAGACATGCTTGAAAACCATACAATTGAAAAAACTTATTCACTTGACTCAAAACCTAAGATACAAACTCAAACATACTTTCTTTGTGTTATCAATTTGCATTTTTAGATCCAAAATTTAAAAAGAGACTAGCACAAATGGCCCTGAATTCCATTTTGTAAGAAACAAGGGAGAAAAACAAGCTTTAGGCCAAAAAGTACACTTGTCACATTTTCATTTGACAACCTAAACTAATCATTCCATGAGGAATGGTTACAAAAAACTAGGAGAATATTCTCATATGAGGCAAAGGTTGCATTTCAGTCGGTAGAGATTCTCGTGCCTTCCAAAAGGCAGTTTGTTGAAGAGAGTGGTCTTCAAACTATTGGAGCATCTTTATCTTCATCTTCACCAAAAGACAAAAAGTGTGCAAAAGGAAAGAAAACATGGATCAATATCCAGATTAGCATCCAACACTAGTCCAAGTCAACAACAATCAACTCTATCTATCACATGTTAAACTGGGATAAACATATCTTTTATTCATTGCAACTTCTAAGGCTAGACCTGCACTATACTTGGCCATGTATATATGTTCTCCATCCCTATGTCTACAATTCCAACTAATCAATGAATGTCTTCTTCCACAATTCATACTCTGTATCAAAAGGCCAGTTAAATCCCAAGAGTTCATCCATCTTATTTCTGTAAGGAACATATTTAGCCATTACTGAATTGGCTTCTTTGTCATAGTCTTACAGGAAACTAATGGTGAAAGAAAAAATTTCAAGAGTATTTTTCAACAGATCAATATCAACACTCTCACATATGAGAGATGCTTGGGAAGCTATAGTTGTATCCACCTAATCTTTCCATGCCTATAGAGGTTTTACCTCATCATATGTATGTTGGATATCAGGCAACAATACCAATTTTTCCTCATCAATTTTTTCTTTCAACTCTCTTATTTTTACTTCCAAATTAGGAGCAACATACCCTTGAAACATTTGTTCCTTAATCTCATTAATAAATTTATATGTTGAGCCAATATTTGGATATTTTTCCTTCTGATGTGCGACCCAAATGCTATAAGCTTCAAATTATCAACCCTGGGGATCCATCTATCCATTATTAGAGTAACCAAATCCTTGTCTCTCAAAGACAAATTTATTGCTTGCAACATTAAAGAATAATTTGAATGAATACTATTCAATTTACCTTGAATCTTCTTATTCATGTGCTCTAGAACATTACAAACAATTTTTGAATTATTCTCATACATTGTGTCCTGAACTTGTGAAAATAATTTCTTGTATACTTCAATCTGTAGAAGCAATTGTTCCTTTGTGGGATCATTTGATGGATTTGCACCTGATGTGCTTGGCTCCTCAACTGTAATTGGTTCCTATCCCAAGTTTTATGGCATTATTGCTAATGATTGCTCTTGTGGAGGAGGAGGAGATTGGGGATATGCAATTGGGGAAGTAGGTGTTGCATAGGTTGAACCTAATGGGCCCCAGGTCTTTAATATTTCTAATTGTGGCTTGAATAATGCAAACTCTATTTCTATCTCAGCTACCCTTTGTTGGCTCTTGTTATATTCATCAATGATCTCATTGTGCTTTCTTTTGTACAAGTCTTTCTCTACAGTGACATTTTCCACTATTACCTTAGTGAATTTAGCAACATTAATTGCCATTTCTACTGCTTTAAGTGTTGGAGTGTCAGAGACTCTTTTGATGATCAATTTCCCATTGAAGTTGGCTAGCTTTGTAACTTTTAGCTTCCTAGACCCCAAAGATAATGAAAAATAGGCCAAGGCATCCCATTCTTCATTGAAGGCTAACCCTTGCAATGCCAATTTGGATTCTTCCTCTATTTGAAATAAGGGTTTTTCATGCCTCCTTATTATATCCAATACAATTGTATTTGCAATATCCCACTCTAGCAGCAATAATACCCCACTTTTATGCACTAATGCTCTGCCTTCTTCAGGTGTGATATTTTAGAATTCCTTCCTCATCATCTTCCTCACATTTGCTTGCACAACCTCCTCAGTAAGTTCAAGGTGCAAGCTCCTCTCTTTTGTAACATTTTTAGCATATTCTTGAGCCTTAGCTCTCCATACAAAATCCTTAAAATCCTTGGTTTCCACAAATGAATTATCTTCCAAAAAAGTATTGCAAGCCTCATGTCTTAGATCATCAACATTGCTTAAGCCACTAACATCAACTTTTCCCAATCTTAGGCTGCTCTCTCTTGTGCTTGATGCAATCTCCCTTGGGGGAGAAGGCATTCCTTGTTGCATATCTTCTTCAGTGACTAGGATATCATATTCTTCTGACCTAAGGTAATCAACTACCTCGCCAACCTCAATACTCTACCTCTTTGGTGGTGGCTACTCTGATGGAGATGGACCTCTAGGAGATGAATCAATTTTAATTATGAGAAGGGAAACTTGCCTAGGAGGAGATGGTGCTGACCTCATAGGAGAAGATGCTCTTGACTCCTCTGATGCAGTAGGGGTTGGAAGTGTTTGTTGCTTCTTTATTACCTCCTTCCTAGAGTACACTAATTTTTCATGGTTGATGATAAGAGGGTCTCTCCTCCAATGTTTCTATTGGTTCTTCTTCAATGGCCATTGCCTTCCCCTTATCAATTACTATGTGTTCCTCCCTCAAAACACCCACTATGCTCTCAAAATTTTCAAGTACATACATGTCTCTATTCAACTCACCCTTAATATTGTGTAGAGGGTCATAGTTGGGATCTAAATTTGTAACTTTATCCACCATTTTGTTGAAGGAGAGATACATTACCTTCCTTTCATCTTGTACTTGAAAATAAAAAATGTTCCTAATCACATCTTCAGGATAATATAAATTATGGATGAAGGATCCACTTCTATTCTTTTCTTTCAAAGCAACAATGAAACCCTCTAGGTCATGGTTCCTTGGGCACACATTTTTCAATCTGTAAGGTGCAAGACCTTGCTCCAAGTCTTTCCACCCTCCCTTATCCATCACAAAATCTGCAAACACTGTCCACTCTAGAAAGAATGAGCCTTTCTTCTGTTGCTCAAGTAGATGTACTATTTTTGCTCCTCCCAATTACCTCATAATCTCAAGAAATCCAATCCTTAGTGGCACATCTCTTGGTAATGCATGTGGGTTCACATTTGTGCCATAGACCCTGAAAATGGTTGTACTGGGGTATGAAATTATGTCCCCCCAATTGTGATTTAATTTTAGATTAGGCCTCATTTCTAAGGGCCTCAAGAAGTCATGTATCTCCTTAGGAATTCTTGGTGGATCATAAACCAAAAAAAATCTCAATTTTGGGGGAAAATACATTGTGGAAAACAACATAATCAAACTTTGTATCATCCTTATCTAAAATTTGAGTCCAACATTGGATAGGCAGCTCAATATCCTCCTCTACCTTCTTCAGTGTCATGTCTTCACCAAAACTCTTATCTCCCTTGTATAGGAACATGTGAATCAAGAGAGAATACCACCATAACCTCACCCAATCCTTTCCTACCTTAAGTGCAAACAAAACTTGATGCATGTTTTCTGCCAGATATGTGGCATAGTCATATACTACATTGTATGTTGGGTGTTGAAGGTGTGCAACCATATACATGTAACCCCTTGGCATGGTGGATGGCAGATTAAAAAAAAGAATTTGGCACAAGGAATAAACTATTTTCTTGACGTAATTAGCAAAGTACTTCATGGGGAAAGGCTCCTATTCATATTTGTCAATTTTTATTTGTTTCCTAGATTTCCCAACCCTAGTACTTGCAGTATGCATGGGAAACATTGTTAACCTAAACATAGCCTTTGTGTTCTCATATTCTTTTCTGAAAGTGTTGAGGTCAATGGGAATCATATCCTGACTCCACTCATGCAACTTAAAGATTTATGCAATCTCCTCTTTGGTTATCTTAACCATTTCTACACTATCATATGCCCTGATCACCCTTGAGACAGGATCATATCTCATAGCTATATCTTTCAGTAAATCCACATCCATGTATACATTGGGCATGACTAACTTCCCCATACCCAATCTCTAGGTGTTGCAAATGGGAACTCCACAATTTCTATTCCCAAACCAGTTTTGGAACATTTTCCAACCTGTGTATGGCACATCAACATCCTTGATATAGTGATGCTTGTCAAGCAACCCCTCTTTAATTTTAGGGCCATAAAATAGAGCTATTCCCTCAGCCTTTTTGTTGGTTGAGGGTTTCAATTGGTCAATGATATCTTGGGAAAGAGGTCTTGATGTGGTTTCAGAACCAGAAACTTGAGCCTTGGGAGCCATTGGTAATAGGTATGCTCAAACTAATCTATGGTTTCGAAACTAGAGAGGTTCAAAACCTAGCCTTTTGTTTAAAACCTAGGGAACAGTTTGAATGTAGAAATTCAACAATTTTGATAGAATTTCAAATCTTATAAGCAATTCAAACCACTATAAAACAACCTAATGGCTTGCAGAATAATTTGATCACAAGATACAATGAACCTCTACCCTAATCCAAGGCAATTTAAAGAAAACACAAAAAAAAATGTTTGTTTTCACTTACAACTTTTTCACTTGAATAAAACCCTAATTTCAATTGCCTTGAACTCTAAAATGTTCACTTCGATCTCCTGGATGCTTTAAAACTCATTTTCAATCTTCAATTATGCAAAAAAAATATTTTATGTGCCTTTATATCGTATTTGGGTGGGTCTCTATGTCATTTCCACCATTACTGCTTACTCGTGCAAAGCAGAATGACTCCCATGGCCACATCTTCAATTTTGAATGTCAAATGTTGATTACATTGTGAGATGGTGTGTTGGACAACTCAGATTGAGAACAAAGTTTGAATTTATGTCGCCATTGCCCACTTATCCCATGCCAATAACGTTTCACCATCTGGAGTGTTGACTCGTTCATTCTGTGGGCTCCACCTTCTATTTCTGAGTGACAGGAGAATCCACCGTGGTGATTTCATGCTAGTCCTACTACTTTTCATAAAACATTATTTTATTCCTATAGGCTAGTAGGGAATGTTTGAGATTAAATCTCAACAATGCATCTCAACCGCCGACTTAAAAGCATATAGTGTTGGATATGTGAGTGAAGACCAGGCCCCACGCCTGCAACAGTACACATGTCTTCAGCCCGCTAACCCCACTGCTTTTCATAAAACATTATTTTATTCATGCGGTGGTAGTGGGGAACGACTAAGATCAAATCTATAGATCCAACCGTCAGAAAATCTGCACATGTGAAAAAGTTAGTCTTAGAGAAAGGGGACCAACTAGGTCGACAGGACCAAGACCAATGGGATTAAAGACTTAAGACTTAAGACTTCAGCCATTTTTAGTGGGAAATATTTCACCCGACCTAGGAAATATTAAAGCGATGGTTTAGCATATGACGACCGATAAACCTAGACCAAGGGGCCAGTGACAATATGTTTCTGATGGCTTAAATCATGACTCAAGTGACCTGCAACTAGGTATAGCAAGTCAACGAAGGAATAGAATGTCTAGGGAAAAGGAATTATGAATTTGAAATGAGGGTTTTTGATCCAAAACCCTAAACCCAACCCTAGGGCATAAACACAATGGATAATGACAAGGCAAGGAACCAGTGCAAAATTTTCAAAATTTAGAGGCTCTGCTAGTGGGTCTTGCTCAGGGACACATACCCCTGGCAAGTATGGCGAGAATTCAGATCTCAAGGTTGAAGCAAACCAACATAGAGAAACAAAAAATCAAGGAGCTTTCTAGGATAGGGCAAACAGACACAACCGGAAGCAAACACACCAAACCTATATACAATAATTACAAGAATGTGCAGTGTACATGGAAAACAACCTATTTCAAGAGAAATAGGGCTTCAAGAATTGTCCATGTACTAGAAGCTCAAGAAGTTCACCTGTTAATAATTGCAAAAAGTATGAATCCTTTCCATGTGTATCTGCAATCAGATATGGGCCTAGCCACAAAGGGTCAAATTTTCCATGTTTTCCTTTATCCTCTGACCTTGTGTTCCACATCAGGACCATGCTTCCCACTTCAAACTTCTTTTCAATGGATTTATTATCATATAGACTCTTAACTTGAAGCTAGAGATTTTCATTTATTTTATGAGCTTCTCTTCTGGTTTCATCAAGCTCAGTTAACTCCATTCTATGTTGCATCTCATCACAGATATATGTGTCATATTCTTGAACAAACTTGTACATTTTCAACAATTTGTTGTGAGGTATCCTCACTTCTATGCCATAAACAAGATTGAATGGATATTTTCCAATAAATTTCTTGACAATAATCCTATAAGCCCATAATGCAAGCTGTAACTTTGAATCCCATGCCTTTTTATTCTTCTCAATCATTCATTTGATGATCTTCATCAAACTCTTATTGTTGGATTCTACTTGTCCATTTCCTTGGGGATGGTAAGGGGATGAGTAAGAGAAATGTATTCCATGCTTACTGCAAAAATCAATGAATTCCTCTGATCTGAAACACATGGCATTGCCAGAAATAATCTTTTTTGGGACTCCAAATTTGCTCAATATGTTGTTCATAAAAAATTCAATCACTAATTTACTTGTTTCATTCCTTGTGGGGATTACTTCCACCCACTTTGTAAAATAGTCTATTGCAACAAGTATCCAAGAGTTCCCCCCACTACACTTCTCTGACATTTCTCTAATAAAGTCAATGCCCCATTGTTGAAAAGGAGCCTAAATTGAAATCGATTTGAGTAGCAGATTGCTTGAGAATTTCAACTTGCCAGTGAATCTTTGGCATGCATCACATTTCTTGAAAAATCTATGAGCATCCTTAAACACAGTTGGCTACCAAAATCCTGCTCTTAGTATTTTATGAGCAGTGGTCTTTGCCATGTAATGACCTCCACATGCTCCATTGTGCATTTCATTTAGAAGTTCTTATGTCTGATCTCCATCCACACACCTCAGCAATACACCCTCTAGGCTTCTCCACCAAAGTTCATTATCAATAATGATGTATTTAATAGCCTACAACTTTAAGGTTATTTTCTCATTATTAGGCATTCCTTCAGGACATTGCATAGTCTACAAGTATTCCACAATTCTCCTATACCATGCACAGGTCTGCATGTCACACATAGGTGCAACATTTACATGTTATACTTGATTTATTTGGTTTGCTTCTAAGTTGGTTTTAGCCATCAACTTAGCCAAACCTTGACCTCTTACCAGTTTTACAATCTGAATATCAATATTAAACTCCTAGATCTTGTTGATCCATATGCATCTTCGGCCTGTGGTTTCTTGCTGGGTAAAAATATCCTTGACTATAATAATATGCCACCATAGTTTCTCCCATTAGATATGTTCTAAATTTTTTTACAGCCTTAACTAATGCATAGGCTTGCTTTTCTGTCATGTCATACTTAAGCTCAGTAGCTTGCAAAGACTTGTTGAAGAAAGAAATAGGTTTCTCAAAGCCTTCATTGTTTTTTTGCAGTAGTACTCCTGCCACCGTATTAAACAAAGCAAAAGTAAATAATTGAAATGGCTTTGAGTAATCTAGAGACTTGAGTATAGAATCCTCCTTGATGGCATGCTTTATATCTTGAAAGGCTTTGGTGGGCTCTTCTATCCATGCTATCTTTTTTCCCTTCTTCAACATTTTGGAGATAGGTCTGACAATGTCAACAAAGTTGGGGATAAATCTTCTCACAAAATTGATTTTCCCAAAGAAGGATTGAATTCCCTTTACATTTTTAGGCTGTGGGATTTTATCTATTGCTTCCACATGCTCAGGATCAATCCTGACCCCATCTTTAGAGACAATGTGCCCTAAAATAATACTTAACCCCAAAAATGCATTTCTTAGGATTCAAGGAAATTCAATATTCCAATGCTCTAACAAATATCTTCTCCAAATGTGTACAATGATCCTCTTCCTTTTTTCTATGTTTCGTGAGTTCATCTTGGTAAATGGACAAGAATAAATCGCTAAAGTCAACAAATGCCACATCCATGGCTCTCTGAGATATAGCACCAACATTGATTAGACCAAAGGGAATTCTTACATACACATAGGTTCCCCATGGTGTAGTGAAAGCAGTCTTATATTGTCCAGATTCTCTTACCATAACTTGGTTATAACTTGAGAAGCCATCCATCATGGATAACAACTCACACCCTGTCACCTTTTGCAACATAGCCTCCATATTAGGCAGTGGGTAATTATCTTTCAAGGATGATACATTCAAGTTTCTAAAATCCACACATAGTCTCAGGTCACCATTCTTCTTCCTAACTAAACCAAATTAGAAACCTATGAAGAATGTCTTATAGGCTTGATAATTCCAGAATCCCTTAATTTCACGTGTTCTTGCATTTTAAGCTGCAATGTTGGATTTATTGGCCTTTACTTCTGCCTAAAAGGTTTGGCATATGGTTTCAAGGGTATCTCATGTTGAAAAATATCTTCCCTATAAGATTTTAGGTCATCATATGACCAAGCAAACACATGTCTATATTTTATTAGCAAAGCAATCAACATGGTTCTGATATGTGGTTTCATTTTCTTCCCTATATATACCTTCTTAGGAGCATTCTCAGTTCCAAGATTAATCTCTTCCAAATCTTCCTTGTGAGTAGGTGTCTGCTTAGCATTTGTCTTAGTAGGGAAATCAAAAACCATTTCCAATGCAACCAACCCCTTAGGAATCTTGTTTTTTTTCAATTGGATAACTTCATTTCCAAACAATGCCTCTTTACCATCAACCTCCACCACCAGTGCACCAAAGTCTATTTCCCGACTTTCATATTGATCAATACATTGGAAGAATTTCAAAATATCTTTATTATCATCAAATACTTTCCAATTTCAAATATTATCAGGTACTGTAGGCCGAGTTTGTACCTCTACTTTTGAAATACCAGCAAAAGTGATATCATCTGGTTTGAAAGCAATGTTTGCTAGCAAATTTTCCATCACATTCCTTCCTCTCTCTAGCCAATCAATGTTAAATGCATCAAAAGCTACAATGGTATCCCAAACTGCATTCCTATATTTCTTAAGTCTTTTATTTTTGGAAATGAACCTAGACCTAACTTGGGATACCAATAATTTAGAATCACCCAACACTTTTAGCATTTTAATGCCATGCTTTGAAGCTAACCTTAAACCAAGTAGCAAAGCTTCATATTCAGCCACATTGTTTGTGTAGGTGAATTTCAACAAGAAAGAGTATTTGAATGTCTTACCTTGTGGGGATATTAGGATAACTCCTACACTTGAGCCTTCCTCAGAACAAGCTCCATCAAAATACATGGTCTGTAGAGCATATTATTGTGACACATCAATGACTTCTCTATCAAGTGGTGCAGGTCGCGCTTCTGCTTCCTGTTGTAATTCTTCAACTCTAAAAGTATCCAAACTAGTATCCACAAAATGAATTCTCACTGGTTTTTCTACATACTCAATCATATGGAGAGCTCTTGATTCTCTAACAATATTTACATCCTTTTCATCAATGGAAAATGTAGTATATGATAAATCACATTGCATGCCCCCACCCATGGATGCACTCCATTATCTTGAAAACAACATTCCATAGTTTGGCGAAATGTCAACTACTGTGACACTCATGTATAATTCCTTCTCAAGGAATGTTGCAAGATTGTATGGGACCCTATTAATTACTCCTATGACCTATACTTCTCTTGAATTCATAGCATAACACTTTCCATAAGTGATATCAATTTTTAGACCCATTTCCTTCATAATTTCCACTGGCATAACATTAGAAGAGGCTCTTGAATCAATCATGTAGTTCTTGAGAAACTTCCCATCAATAATCAAACTCAAAAAAAATGGGTTGACCTGACTTGGGCATGCAGTAATTGTTGTTCCCAAGTATATTTGAGGGTTTTCACTAATTACTCCCTCCACTTCATCACTCTTTTCTTGAATTTTGCTCACTTTGTGTGGATCAATCACCATCTTGTCATTAAAGGCCATAACTACACTGTTAATAAGGGAAGCTTCCTTGTTTTTATGTTCATAAATCCTCATCATCTCCAATAATGGGACTGTAACCTTAACCTAAGACAACATTTGAAACATTTCCATAGAAGCATACTTTGGTAACTCAGGAAGTATTACATCCTTGTCCATTATCTTACCATTTTTTTTTCACCCTTTTCAACACTATGTTTTTGATCTTTAGCCTTTATAGCTGGAGAAATAACTTCCTCATTTATCTTGATCATGTCAACCTTTTTAGCCCAAATTCTAGCTCCTTTACTTTCTTTGGGTTTTGCCTCCTCTTTCTTGGTTTCTGTCTTGGTCCCTTTATCATCTACCTTCTTTTCTTTGATGAACATGCTGCTAGGATTACCCTGATCACCATTCACAACTCTGTTTCTCAAATGATAAGTATTCCTTGCTTGAGTAGCCAATGTAATTGTCATATTTTGGATTTCTTCATTTGATGGTCTTCTCAGACAAATGTCATCTGATTCAAGATTGTAAATGTTGCAATAATTATCTCTCTCTTCATTTGAGAACACTTGTTGATGGTATACACTCACTTCCTGCCTTTGCACATCCACATCACCTTTACAAGGCTCATCATCAAAATAATAATCATTGTAGGTGAAGTCTGATGTAGTCATGAGCACATTCACTATTTCATCTTGATCCTGAGGGGGATCAAAATCTCCTTGATCATCTTGTAACTCCTCTACAAATCTTGCAGTAGCACATTGTTGTGATGAATGAGGTAATTGACATACTATGCACCATGGAAAATCTTCAGTGACATTCGTAGAATGCTTTTGCAATGGGTCAGGTGTGCCTTGAGCTTGGAATTTTTTTTGATTGTTGTGAATTGACTTTCTAGTGTGCTAATTAGTGTGATAGGGATAATCTTGCAACCTAGGTGGCCTATCATTTCTTTGGAACTGAGGTTTCTCATTCATTGCCACCTTTTGTAACAAACTAACAATCTAATCCAATTTTTCATCAAGAGCTGCAACTTTACCAACTCTCTCATTTTGAACTCTAGGATTCTTCAAATTTTTAGGTTCATCTCTTCTCCCTACCTTTCCCAATACTTTTCTATTGCTTTCTATGTGGACTGTCATTTTATAAGCATCTCTCATATTATGTGGATCTTTGTCTCTAAGTAACACATCTTTGAATCAAATGCATTACAACACACCACTAAGCATGCACTCTCATTCGACCTTAAATAAGCTGGAATTTTATTCATATCCTTTTGAAACCTTACATTAAATTCATTCACCATTTCATTCCTGTCCTTTTGTGATATTGTTGAAGTCATTTAGCATAAACCTAGGATCAGTTTTGTCTCCATATTGCTCTCTAAAAACTCCATAGAAAGCATCTTTTGAATCAATGTTTGCATCAAGAAAGCTTCTATACCAATCTCTAGCATCTTTAGTCAATGATTGCATGAAATAATTCATTGCAACATCATCATCCCAAAGCTAAAAATCTTCAAAAAAACTCTAAAAAGCTTTCAGATGATCTTCACCACTAAATGCATTGTTACTGGTGAACTTAGGTAAATGTTTTCTTGCATTATCAAGAACAAGATTTGGATAGCCTGGGATTGTATCAAAGTATAATTGCCTATATCTATCAGAATGCATTTGTCTTCTTGCAAAGGGTCCCTCTTGTTCATTTTGGTTGTCATGATTCCTTCTCCTATCATAATTATTTTTAGGCCTTCTAGTGTCAACCACTCTTGGTTGGGAATCATCTTGATCATGTTGTTGAGTTGTCCTAGCCCTATTTTCTGGATGTGAATATGGGGTGGTATGGTTTGTATTGGACAAAGGGTTATCATTCAAATGGGGATTTGAAGATGATGCATGAGGATGAGGGATTTAGGTTTTAGGAACAAAATTCTTTATGGTAGATTCTAAGAAACCTAGTTTCTTCTTCATCTCAGTGTTCATAGCTAACAGTCCCATCTCATTCACTCTTTTTTGTAATTTATCATTTTATTTTATTAACCTATCAACCAATGAAACAATATTATTTTTTGGTGTGTCCCTCTAAGAGGAACCTTCCTCATTTATCTTTATACCCCCAACTGGTTTCTTTCCCTTATCAACAATCTGGGAAACAACATTTGTACTACTAGGGACATGATCAACTGCAATAGAAGCATTCACAGTAGGATTGATCCATGTATTTACACAAGAATTGTTTTTTGAGGCAGTTATAGGCTCCCTACGTACAACCTCTTTAATTATAGGACCAGTTGTATGGGTAGATTGAGCTGCTAACTGTTCTAGTTCTTTCATTTGCTCAACTTTTCTTTGCAGCATGTCTCTCTCAACCATAGCTTCCCTTATCCTTTCTTGTTTCTCGTTATCTCTCCTTCTCCTTGAATCGTCTAATATTAATGCTTCTTTTCTAAGTTGTTGACCATTATTGAAGATTTCATCCTCTCCTGGTAAGTTGGTATTAGAATATGATGTCTCTACAATTCCACCATAGTTATGGGCATATTCATCCAACCCTATCAACAAGTCTTGAGGAAGAGGAGTATTTGTGTTATAAGCTAAGGCCAAATTCCCTACAAACCTAGCACGACTAGCATTTACATTATCTTGTTGTATCCTTTCCCTCTCTCTTCTTTGTTTAGCTATTAATCCTTGATTTGAATGTTGCTCACTCACAACATATTTCATTATAACTTGTCCTCTTTTAGGAGAAGCGTTATCACTTAAGTATAACAAGTTCCTTTCATGTTTAGAACTAGAATTAGAACAAATTTCATGCTCAGGAGTTGGATGAGGAGTAGACTTACTTGTTCTTGAATCCTTTGCTTTCCATTTTTCATGAGTGTTCTTTGGAAATTCTCCCTCCAATCTTTGCTCTAGATTTTTCTTCATATTGGCATGGGTTCCTTGCATTTTTTCTTGTACTTTCTTTGCTCTTATCAACCTCTTCAATTTTCTTCAATTTTTCTGCTTAATGTCTTTGATAACTTTGGGTATTGGCACACACTGGTGTAGAGACTTTAAAGTCACCACCCAAATTTATTGGGATGAATTTATAGCAATTGTGCTAAGAGTTTATGAATTTTTTTACAAGACCCTTCACATTTATATGAAATTTAACATTGATCTTTACGAGCTCAAATAGGCTTTTGCAAATATGAAGCAATTTTGGTTGAACTTTGAGCAATGAATTCTAAACACAGAAATGGTAGAAAACAAATCTTAGCAATGGTTAACAAAAAATTCAAATAAACAGACTTTGAGGATAAACAATACTATAAATCATAGTGATCCTAGACAAGGCACTTTGGAGAACAAATATTATATCAAACTTCGATCCCTAGTAGATTCTCCAATTTGTTGGTTGTTTTAAAGAACCAAGCAAATCTCACCAAGCATCTATGAACTTTCCAAATTCAATTCTTGAGTACTCAGGAAGTGATTGGCCAATGAACGAGAGGAAGCTAGAATGATTCCCTCTTGCACTTTGGGCTCTACAAAACCTAGGAGGGTGATCCCACAATGTGCATCATGTAGTCTTTTAAAAAACTATATCACACATTGTATACTAATCAAATATATTCCCATTGAAATGCTAAATAAATGAAATCCTTTAAGAAATTGGTAATTCCTTAAAGAGGATTAAACACCTAAAGCTGAGAATACCACATAATACCAACTACACACAAAATAAATTGATTGTAAATTTTTTTATGAATATTGTTCTCAAATTGAAACATGAGAACCATAGGAAATGCACTAACACATATTAGATCAGTGTCTTATCTTAGGGAAGGTAGTTTATTTTTGGTCTCACAACACACCCCAAGACTAAAAAGACTTGGGGACCCAAGTGAAAAATATAACTCTTATGGCAGGAGCTAGCAAATTGGAAGATCACTAGAAGTGAAAGAGAAAATCTTTGATAATAAAAGTACTTTGAAATGTAAGTGTTTTGGGCATTGGATACTAGGTACCAGAAACATGGAAAAGGTGAAAGGTAATGAAAATTTGAATGGAAGGCTCCGATCTGGTATAATGGAGTCTGGTATGATGGAGTTCCGGTATAACCGAGGTCCGAGAAAGTAAGTGGGTAAAGTTGAATACCGGGTATGGGGTACCGGGTTGTAATGTGAAGTGAAAATGCTAAAATTTTAAATTTATCTAATGATCCTGGTAATCCGGTATATGTTTGAGGATTCATGATATGCTTTTAAAAGGCGTGTTGATTATGATATTTTTGTACTAACATTTGAATAATGGTTTTATCTACATGAGATGTTATAAATGTTTTTCTTTCTTTTAAAAGGGATTTAATGTGTGGAATTTTTGATTGCAGGAGAAATCAATAGTGATGCAAAGCTCGGGTATGGACAGTTAGGAAAATTGTATTTGCAAAAAAATATAATGGTATTTCTAGGTTCAATGATGAACTTTAAAAGCTCATGCTAGAATGGAGTTTGTTGTGAAGATGTGCTAGATATCGGAATACCGGGATGCTAGAGTTCAAGCATGCAGTAAAGAAGTGTATCTATTCTGGGAGTGATTCATTCCTAGAATGTTCAAATCAAGGAACCTGAAATATAGGAGTAATTCTTCCACCTGATCACTCTGTTGTCATAGGAAGTTGCTATATTTTGTTTGAGCGGATTTGTTTGGTTCAAGAAAGAACCCTGTTAATTAAATATCAACACCCAAAGAGCTTCAACGTGTAATTGGAGTTGACTTCCATTGACTTCGATTACAGTTCTCCTATTGGTCACTACATTCCACGTGACTTGATGAGATTGGTCCCTTGGATTTCCTCTCATGTAGTTGTCTTATCCATCTGAGCCTTGTGTTCTATAAAAGGTCAAAGGATCCTTTTTTTTTCTTAAGTTCATAATTTGTGGATGTCGGAGGAGCATCAACTTTTAAGTTTTGTTCTTTTTTCCTATTTTATGAACCATTCTAGTGTAAAACTTTGTATCCACGTAGGAATTAATTAATATCAGAGCTAGTTAGATAGCTACCTATCTCAATATCTTTTGTAGCTGGTTTTGTTAGTTCAGTTGAACAATCTGTATGTTGCACCATTTAAGGGTGCATACAAAACCTACTCGGTGTCCAGAAATGGAACCTCTCTCTTTAAAATCTTGCACCATTTTATATGTAGCTGTGAAGCAATCCAGTGAAGTGTAAAGTGGTTTTCTCTATTTTAATTAATTCTTTGGGGCATCCATGGAGAATAACTGAGAGAAACTTTCAATTTTTAGTATTTTTTATACCTTGTTTTAGAATAGATGTTTAAATATTTGAAAATGTTCCAAAATTTAAATGAATGGAAGAAATTTTATTGAAAATCTTTTGTTTCCCATAAAATTGTTGAATGATTAATGCTAAATCTACTTAAGTGATAACAAATAATTTGTGATGTTCATGAAATGTTGTGGTAAATCTTTCAGTTCCATGATGCTTGAACTCATTGTTTCAATTTGGAATTCACAACTAAAATATTCAAAAAACAACCATAGTCCCTTTGAGATTAGCATCAATATCAAACTAGTACCCGAGAGCGACCCTAGTGCAACCATGACCTAGTTATCAGAGACTTGGGATTGAATGAAAGCCAATATTTACCGTGTTAATGCAGAATTCCCCTTTAGGTTGTCTTTGTTCCATATCTTTCAAGAAGGAGAGGCTCTTTGCAATCTTGTCTGTGAAGAATTTATTCGCCCTGTTTGCTGAGAGTAAAATCATCATCAATAGTAGTCAAATCACAATAAATTGAACTATAAGGTAAATTTAATTTCAAACAGTCATGATCTTTGTGTAAGTGCATTACAATAGATATATCAAATGCTCAAATTCTATGACTACTTATCAAATTCTCTAAATATTCATATGAACTCATGTTTTAATCAAGGTATTTTAATTGATTCATTAAACCAGAGCTAGAATTAAAACATAATTCATTTCAAAGCACAATAAAAATTAATGAATGATCATTGATCAAGTTTTCATTAATAATTCATATGAAATATTACAGCTGGAGAGACAATAGACTATAAGGTTTGCATTGTTCATTCATACATGCTTGAAAACCATACAATTGACAAAACTTATTCACTTGACTCAAAACCTAAGATATAGACTCAAAACATACTTTCTCTGTGTTATCAATTTACATTTTTAGATCCAAAATTCAAAAAGAGACCTACACAAATCGCCCTGAATTCCATTTTATAAGAAACAAGGGAGAAAAACAAGCTTCAAGCCAAAAAAGACACTTGTCAAATTTTCATTTGACAAACTAAACTGATCATTCCATGAGAAATGGTTACAACAAATAGAGAGAATATTCTCATATGAGACAAAGGTTTCATTTCAGTTAGTGGATATTATTGCGCCTTCCAAAAGGAAGTTTGTTGAAGAGAGTGGTCTTCAAATTGTTGGAACATATTTATCTTCCTCTTCACCAAAAGACAAAAAGCATGCAAAAGGAAAGAAAACGTGGATCAATATCCAAATCAACATCCAACACTAGTCCAAGTCACCAACAATCAACTCTATCTGTCACATGTTAAATTGGGAGAAACATATATTTTATTCATTGCAACTTCTAAGGCCAGAACTGCACTATAGTTGACCATGTATATATGTTCTCCATCCCTATGTCTATAATTCCAACTCATCAATGAATTTCTTCTTCCAAAATTCATACTTTGTATTAGAAGTCCAGTTAAATCCCAAGATTTCATCCATCTTCTTTCTGTAAGGAACATATTTAGCCATTACTGAATTGGCTTCTTTGTCATAGTCTTCGAGGAAACTAATAGTGAAAGACAAATTTTCAAGAGTATTTTTCAACAAATAAATATCAAAACTCTCACATATGAGAGATTCTTTCAAAGCAATAATTGTATCCACTTGATCTTTCCATGCCTGCAGAGGTTTTACCTCATCATATGTATGATGGATATCAAAAAATAATACTAATTCTACCTCATCAAATTTTTCCTTCAACTCTCTTGTTTTTACTTCCAAAGGAGCAACATACCCTTCAAACCTCTATTCCTTAATCTCATTAATAAATTTATATGTTGGGCCAATATTTGGATATTTGTCCTTCTAATGTGCAGACTCGAATGCTATAAGCTTCATATTATCAACCTTAGGGATCCATCTGTCCATTATTGGAGTAGACAAATCCTTGTCTCTCAGAGACAACTTTATTGCTTGCAACATTAAAGAATAATTTGAATGAATATTGTTCAATTTACCTTGAATCTTCTTATTCATATGCTCCAGAACAATATACACAATTTTTGAATTATTCTCATACATTATGTCCTGAACTTGTGAAAACAATTTCTTGTATACTTCAATCTACAGAAGCAATTGTTCCTTTATGGGCTCATTTGATGGAGTTGCACCTGATGTGCTTGGCTCCTTGACTACAATTGGTTCCTGGCCCAAGTTGTATGGAATTACTACTAATGATTGCTCTGGTGGAGGAGGAGGAGATTGGGGATGTGCAATTGGGGAAGTAGGTGTTGCATAGGTTGAACCTGATGGGCCCCAAGTCTTCAATGTTTCTAATTGTTGCTTGAATAATGCCAACTCTATTTCCATCTCAGCAACCCTTCATTGGCTCTTGTTATATTCATCAATGATCTCATTGTGCTTGCTTCTATACAAGTCTCTCTCTACAGTGACATTTTCCACTGTTGCCTTAGTGAATTTAGCAACATTAATTGCCATTTCAGTTTCTTCAAGTGTTGGAGTGTCGGAGACTCATGATGATCAATTGCCCACTGAAGTCAGCTAGCTCTACAACTTTCATCTTCCTAGATCCTAGAGATAATGACAAAAGGGCCAAGGCATCCCATTCTTCACTGAAGGTTGACCCTTGCAATGCCAATTTGGATTCTTCCTCTATTTGAAATAAGGGTTTTTCATACCTCCTTATTGTATCCAACACAATTGCATCTGCAACATCCCACTCTAGTAGTAATAATACCCCACTTTTACACACTAATGCTCTGCCTTCTTTAGGTGTGATATTTTGGAATTCCTTCTTCATCATATTCCTCACATTTTCCTACACAACCTCCTCAAGAAGTTCAGGGTGCAAGCTCCTCTCCTTTGCAACATTTCAACATATTCTTAAGCCTTAGCTCTCCATACAAAATCCTTAAAATCCTTGGTTTCTACAAATGAATTATCTTCCAAAAATGTCTTACAAACCTCATGTCTTAGATCATCAACATTGCTTAAGCCACTAACATCAAATTTTCCTAGTCTTAGGCTGCTCTCTCTTGTGCTTGATGCAATCTCCCTTGGGGGAGAAGGCATTCCTTGTTGCATCTCTTCTTCAGTGACTAGGATATCATCTTCTTTTGACCTAGGGTAATCAACTACCCCGCCAACCTCAATCATGTGCCTGTTAGGTGTTGGCTGCATTGATGGAGATGGACCTCTAAGAGGTGAATCAATGTCAATTATGATAGGGGAAACTTTTCTAGGAGGAGATGGTGTTGACCTCACAAGAGAAGATGCTCTTGACCCCTCTGATGCAGTAGGGGTTGGAAGTGTTTGCTACTTATTTATTACCTCCCTCTTCCTAGAGTACACTCTAACTTTTTATGGTGGCTTATAAGAGGGTCTCTCCTCTAATGTTTCTGTTGGTTATTATTCAATGGCCATTTCCTTCCCCTTATCAGTTATTGTGCATTCCTCCCTCAAAACACCCACTATGCTCTCAAAATTGTCAAGTACATACATGACTATTCAACTCACCCTTAATATTGGGCAAAGGGTCATAGTTGGGATCTGACTTTTTAACTTTATCCACCATTTTTTTGAAGGTGACATACATTGCCTTCCTTTCATCATGGACTTGAAAATAAAAAATGTTCTTGATCACATCTTCAAGATGACAAAAATTATGGATGAAGGAGCCACTTCTATTCTTTTCTTTCAAAGCAATAATGAAACCCTCCGAGTCATGGTTCCTTGGGCACACAGTTTTTAGTCTATAAGGTGTAAGAACCTGCTCCAAGTATTTCCATCATCCCTTAGCCATCAAAAAATTTGCAAACATAGTCCACTCTAGAAAGAATGAGCCTTTCTTCTATTGCTCAGGTAGATGTACCATTTTTGCTCCTCCCAATTACCTCATAATCTCAAGAAATCCAATCCTTAGTGGCACATCTCTTGGTAATGCATGTGGGTTCACATTTGTGCCATAGACCCTGAATATGGTTGTATTGGGGTATGGAATTATGTCCCTCCAATTGTGATTTAATTTCATATCAGGCCTCCTTTCTAATTGCCTTAATAAGTCATGTATCTCCTTAGGAATTCTTGGTGGATCATAATCCAAAAACCTTCTCAATTTGGAGGAAAAGACATTCTAGAAAACAACATAATCAAACTTCTTATCATCCTTATCAAAGATTTGAGTCCAACACTGGACATGCAACTCAATATCCTCTTCTACCTTCTTCAGTATCATTTCTTCACCAAAACTCTTCTCTCCCTTGTATAGGAACATGTGCATCAAGAGAGAATACCACCAGAACCTCACCCAATCCTTTCCTGCCTTAAGTGCAGATAAACCCTAATGCATTTTTTCTGCCAGATATGTGGCATAGTCATATACTACATTGTATGTTTGGTGTTGAAGGTGTGCAACCATATACATGTAACCCCTTGGCGTGGTGGATGGCAGATCAAAACCAAGAATTTGGCACAAGGAATAAACTATTTTCTTGAAGTAATTAGCAAAGTACTTCATGGGGAAAGACTCCTTTTCATATTTTCCAATTTTTATCTATTTCCTAGATTTCCCAACCCTAGTACTTGTAGTATGCATGGGAAGCATTGTAAACCTCAACATAGCCTTTGTGTTCTCATATTATTTTCTAAAAGTTTCGATGTCAATGGTAATAATATCCTGACTCCACTCATGCAACTTAAATATTTTTGCAATCTCCTCTCTGGTTATCTTAACCATTTCTACACCATCATATGCCCTAATCACCCTTGAGATAGGATCATATCTCATAGCTATATCTTTCAACAAATCCACATCCATGTATACATTGGGCACAACTAGCTTCCCCATATCCAATCTCTAGGTGTTGCAAATGGGAACTCCATAATTTATGTTCCCAAACCAGTTTTGGAACATTTGCCAACTTGTGTATGGCACATTGGCATCCTTGATATAACGTTGCTTGTCAAACAACCCCTCTTTAATTTTAGGGCCATGAAATAGTGTTGTTCCCTTGGCCTTTTTGCTTGTTGAGGGTTTCAATTAGTCAATGATGTCTTGGGAAAGAGGTCTTGATGTGGTTTCAGAACCAGAAACTTGAGCCTTGGGAGCCATTGGTAACAAGTATGTTCAAACTAATCTAGGGTTTTGGGACTAGAGAGGTTCAAAACCTAGCCTTTTGTTTAAAACCTAGGGCATAGTTTGAATGTAGAAATTCAACGGGTTTGATAGAAATTCAAATCTTATAATCAGTTCAAACCACTATAAAACAAACTAATGGCTTGCAAAATAATTTGATAGTAAGATATAGTGAACCTCTACCCTAATCGAAGGAAATTTGATTAAAACAAAGAGAAGTGCGATTGTTTTCACTTATGGCTTTTTTGCTTGAAGAAAACCCTAATTCTAATCGCCTTGAACTCTGGAACATTCATTTTGATCTCCTAGATGCTTTAAAAATCATTTGCAATCTTCAATTATGTGAAAAAAAATCTTTTATGTACCTTTAGATCGGATTTGGGTAGGTTTGGATGTCATTTCCACCATTATCGCTTGTTTTCGCAAAGGAGAATGGTTCCCATGGCCACATATTTAATTTTAAATGTCATCCATTGATTGCTTTGTGAGATGGCATGTTGGATGACTCAGATTGAGTCAAAAAAGTTTGAATTTATGTCACCATCACCCACCTATCTTGTGCCAATAACTTTTTTCCATATGGAGTGTTGACTCGTTCATTCTGTGGGATCTACCTTCTATTTTTGAGTGATAGGAGAATCCACGTGGCGATTGCCCACTAGGCCTGTTGATTTTCATAAAAACATTATTTTATTCTTGTGGGCTAGTGAGGAACGGTTGAGATTAAATCTCAACAATTCATCTCGATCGTCGGCTTAAAAGCATACAGTGTCGAATATGTGAGTGGAGATCAGGCCTCACACCTGTAACAATAAACGTGCCTTTAGCTCGAAAACCTCACTAGTTTTCATAAAACATTATTTTATTCATGTGTGGGTAGCAGGAAATGACTAAGATCAAATCTGTAGATCCATCTATCGGCAAATTTGCACATGCAAAAAATTTAGTCTTAAAGAAAGGGGACCGACTAGGTCGATGGGACCAAGACCCACGGGATTAAAGACTTAAGACTTAAGTCATTTTTAGTGGGAAATATTACGCCCAATCTAGGAAATATTAAATTGATGGTCTAACATATGATGATAGACAAACCTAGACCAAGGGGTCAGTGACAATGCATTTTTGATGGCTTAAATCATGACTCAAGTGAACTACAACTAGGTATAGCAAGTCAACGAAGGAATATAACACCTAGGGAAAAAGACATGAAATTTGAAACGAGGGTTTTTGAACCAAAACCCTAAACCCAACCCTAGGGCATAGACGTAATGGGTAATTACAAGGAAAGGAACCAACACAAAAATTTCAAAATTTAGAGGCCCCACCACCAATAATCCATTCTTCCTTTAGATTTAGATCTTCCTTTCTTTGAATTCCCTTGTGACTTCCCACAATTTGTAGGGCTTTTTCCTCTCTCCTTTGTTCTTCCCCTATTCTCTACAGTGAAAGCATTACCCGATGTTGAGGTCTCACCTATGCTTTTCCATTGCATTTCCTCACTAAGGATAACACCAACAACATCATCAAATTTCAATGTATTTTAACTAGAGATAGAGTTACTTACAACCATTACCAAGCTATTCTAGCTTTCTAGAAAACCAAGAGAGCCCTCACCTCTTCATCAAAATTCATTTTTATAGAAGTTAACTAACTGGTAATTGTATTATACTCATTTAAATGATCTATCACAGATCCACCTTCAATCATATTCATATTAAAAAAATGCTTCATGAGAAATACCTTATTTGAGGTTGAGGGTTTTTCATAAAATTTATCCAAAGCTTGCACCATATCCTTGTTGTCTTTGCTTTCGTTATATTGAACGCCATAGATGGTGCTAGGCACAACTGAATGGTTCCCAATGCCTTTCTATCTAGAATCTCCCATTCTTCATCAAACATCGTAGCCTCTTTCTTTGTTTTTTCTTGCAATGGCCACCATAGATCCTTTGATACAAATAATCTTCCATCTACATCTTTCATAATTGATAATTATAGACCTGAACCCCATATCTTGTTTACGAGTGTACATTATTCACATGATCAGCTACCACATACGAACAATAGGCAGTCATATCTTAGAACAAACAATTGAAGGAGAAGCTTTCAAAGGGGTCCCTTGGGAACCCTTAAAAAAAAAGGGGTCCCTCGCTCAAGGGATTCTTTGTTGGAAAAGTGATGATATTTTTGTAAATGATCCTGTCATCAAGGAATCCTTTTGAAAGATTCTCTTTCATCAAGGAATCCAAGAAAATAAAAATGGCCTCCACGAAGTCAAATTCTCAATTCTTTTTGTTAAAAATTCGAATTCAAAAGAAAATCTTGCTAAGGGGATCATTAGTGAAGGATACAATTTTTGAAAAATGAAAAGATTTTTAGCAAGGGATTCATTGGCCACCGAATACACCTTATTGAAAATCAGAGAATTAGAATCCCCCTCTTAGGATGGTGTGTGTGAACTGAAGGAGCATGTGATATCCTAAGGAAAGGAAGAACATGCAGAGATGTCGTGGCCCATGATACATGAAAAGATGTAGATGTGGAATTGTTGTCACACATGCGAGGGACAACACATGCACCACAACATCAAGAAGCAAGAAAAGAAGAGAGAAATATAAAAAACAAAGATACGCGGAGATGAAGAAATCAAGAGACAAGGGGATTTGATAATTTGGGGTCAAAACTACTCATTCATATAGATAGATAGATATAATATAATGTACATATGAATGGTCATCAATCCCCTAATATATCAGAACATGAAGAAGGGAACATGAAGACAAAATACAAATTAAAAATTAAAAATTGAGTCAACATGGAAGGGAGGCCTAAATGCCCCCAACACTTTGCATCTTCCCCAATTATCAAAAATCAAGATACAACATATAGAATAATGATGCAACAAATAGAGGAAGTTTACGACACAATTTCATTCTTGTATCCTAGCACCTACAAGTGTGATAAGGGTCCTCCAAGAACACACAAAAACAAGCATAGGGAAACACAACAAACAAAAATCTAATCTATAGATAAAGAAGAGGTTCTCTCCTTGTCCTCATCAACTAGGAGGTCATTTTTCTCCCAATATAGATCATCATAAAGAGAGGGTGAACAAGCCTACAAGGCCAAGATATCAAGGGGAGCACCCTTTGAATCTCCTGCAACAAGAGTGAAGGAAGAGAGCCCCTTGAGGTCTTCTTCACTCAACTCATGTGAGGTAAATTCCATTGATCTTGAAAAGATTGTCGACAGAGCCAGGACATCATCAACCAAGTTAAACATGCACTTGATAGGAGTGTCATGTGTTAAATAAACAAGAGATGGAGGAGGCACCCAAGATCCGCCATCAACCTCATGAAGAGAAATAGTGAAAAAATCGAGAGACGTCAGGGCTACCTCCATCACAAGGATGACACAAGCCCAAAGTAGAACCCTATCCTGAAGAAGGTGATCCCTTCTTCTGACCTCCATTGGAGGTGAGGTCATCCTCCAACTTATGCTTCATCGAAGGATGTTGAATCCCCACAGAGGAAGTGGAAGTCAAGGAGGAAGAGGACAAGGCAGCAAAAAAATTCCACCATGGTGTCGACACATCCATAGGCTGGTAAAATGGAGGGATTTCTGAAAGGGATATTAGAAGAGGAGGATTAATTGAGGGAGCAATGAACACCTGCACCGTTTTTGGGTGAGGGTCATTAGCATTCATGGGGAGAGCTGGAAGCAAGATCGAGGTGATGGGAACCAAAGTAGAAGCAGCAGCAGAGGGAGGCACAAAAGGAGATTCCAAAATAGAAGTCATTGGCTCCTCTTCTGCCTTTCGCGAGGTAGCTTGCTCAGCAACCAAATCCTTCCTTTGATGCTTACATTCATGCGCAAGCCAATTTATTCAACTCTATGAACTAGAAATTGCTGCTTGAGAAGGAGCAAGAGGCTCTTGTTCTACCATAGGCATGTCCTCCACAACCGTGGCTGATGGAAGGGAAACCTCCTAAATGGGAGAAGGATTAGGAAGCACAAGAGTGGAAACTAAAATAGGTGGAGAAGAAGACTTAGGCACCTTGGTGGCAGGCCTCTTCCCATTCACCGCTCGAGGGGTTGGTGCAATAGGAGGCCGTAGAGGTCAAGATGCATGGGCAGCTCCATAAGTGCCCTTCCCCTTACCATAGATAGTGGGCCTTGGCATCGTGGGTAAATGGGAAGATTGAATACTTGAATCTTGGACTTCTGCTAGGCAGGCACCATCGGACTCCCCATGTGAGGCATGGGAGTAGAATTCAAAGGCAAGAGAGAAGGGCGGGAGGTAGAAGCAGATGAAACAATAAAAAAAGAGGAAGGATCCTAGGCATGAGCAGAATTCCCCTTCCCCTTTTGAGAGGAGGAGGACGCAGCCTTCTGTTGCACGATCATAAAAGTCTTAATCGAAATAGTGTAAGGGGAGATAGGGTAGGTCACCTTCGATGCTATGCCCTCATTCTTATATTTAATATAGGTGTGACACAACAAGTCTATCCTTGGAGGAAGAAGACCAACAGGGGTAGACTAGAAGTGATCTAACGAGTAGCCCCCATGCGACACCATAGGTTTATATCTAGTGCCATGCACAACATGCACATAGACCTCATGAGAAAACTTTAAACACTTATGGAGCACTGAGGCGACTGCATTCATGGAAACTATCCATGGGATGCCTAGTTTCAATTTGAACAAATTTGACTATGGGATGATATTGAAAAGAGCCTTTACAGTCCTGGGTCCTACCAAATTGAGAGGGTGATAGAGCCATTTGGAGTGATTGAGAGTCTATCATGTGTATGTATTGTATTTTTTTACTTTTCATATTCCTCCCTATGTAGAAAATTTAATAGAAGAGTCTCCTTCGTTATCACGTTCACACAACTCACAAGGTCAACTAGAACACCAGTCATAATGTTCCCATTGATGTGAGCAAGGATGTATAGAGGAGAAGGATGCTTTTTCATGTTCGTAGGCAAGTCTTGCAATGTGAAAGTTATAGCTAATTAGTTAGTCACAGGCTGCACTGGAGTAATAGGCATAAATGAAATCACGTTTACATACTTTAAGAACTCAGGGGAAGCAGAACCCGAAGGTTCAATAATTAAGTTTTTAGAGTGAGACGGAAAGGGGTTCATGTAGATTTGAAACTCACTATTAGCATTTTCCACATACTTGTTTGCATTCTACTTTTTCCCATTAAGGTAGATATACCGTCATCGATGTGATCTTGTATCTTGTGACGCAAGAACATGCATCTTTCAATATTGTGTCAGGGAATTTGATGGTATTGGAAGAATGTGTTCTCTTTGAACATGTCAGGGTAAGGTTCAGTAAGGGGTCGAGGATCTAGCAAGGTTATCACTTTATCTTTCAATAACTTCTTCAAAATAGAAGTGTATGATTCTGATAGCTTTATGAATTATTTATTGTGTTTGAGGCCTTTGTCACTAGATGCAACAACTACATTCACAATAGATTTACCTTTACTAGAGATTGACACAATGGACCTACCCCTAGGTCGGGAATGCGAGGAAGATCCCTCGAACTAGTGAATCTTCTGCCGGTATTCCCGCAATGCAACACAAAGATGTGAAAAAAAGGGGTATTTCATCAAAGAAAACTTCTCCTACCAAGATCTCTACAGGTTATCGATAAAAACCTTCAACACATCTAAGTTGGGTAAAGGATATAATATTTTTGAAAACAATGCTTGATATCGAGCAATGAAATCAATTATCTTCTCATGCTCTCACTGCTTACACCAGATGAGGTCCAAAAAGGCCATCTTCGGTCTGATGTTCACTTGGAACTATCAAAGAATCTAATTCACAAGCTGATGTTGTATATGAAATGTGGGATGGATGCTATTGTATGGTTTAGGACATAGAGCATACCCACTTTCCACCTACTACATTCAAGGGTAACCCTAGAGATCTCAATGCAAAAGAGAAAGAGATCTTGTAATAGGGTAGTCCTAGGGGTTGAATGCAAACTAATGAGGGGTTCACCACCAAGTTTAAACTTGGAAAAGACAATGACAAGCAAGATGAAATGAAAAACCCTAATATGGTGCAAAATTGAACTAAATGACTTAAAATTGCATATAAAACATAATAACAAGCTATGAAAAATGAATGTAATCTGTAAATCTGGAAGATGACTAGAAGGAGTTGAAATGCTGAAATTTTGATTTGACCTAGTGACCTATTCATTCCGGTGAATTAGGTCCTACCGTGGATTTTGCATAGAATTAGCTTTAGAAAAAGGGTATCTAAAATCTGCAAAAATCGAAAAAACTTACAGGGTTTGGGATTTTTGAACTGTGGTCTGAATTTGGCCCCATTGTCTCGCTCTTTCTCTCGTCTCTTTGCTCGATCCAAAACTCCTGATTGGGGTTAGGACTTTTAGCAGATTATGACCTGTATATGGGAGACAATCACAACAAGCTTGCAAAACTCTAATATCTAATGTTCCTTCAAGTCTTCAAAGCACCTAGATCTCATACAATAACACAAAGATAGAGGAAAAAAGATTGTTAGGGAATAGGGTTTTCCTTGTCAAATCCCTTTTAGGTAATTAAACCAAATGATGAAACAATGAAACAAGGAAATGAAACATGAAACATAGGGTATGAAACATGAACAATGATACCTTGAATGATGCCTTGTAAATGATGTCTTGTGAATTTGCAACTCAACATGAAATGACCATGAAGGATGTACATCTTGATCTTGACAATAGGTGTAAAATAATGCTTGATCTTGGATCTTCAATGCTACATCACAACACTAGCTCAATAACATGCTTGATGCTTGATATGCTTGACATGATGATGGATCTTGAATTTATACAATAATTGATGAAGAATTCTACCCTTGTATTTCTTAAAATGATCTTGAATTCTCTTGTAACAATCTTGTGAATGGATGACATGATGAGAATGGTAGGTTTGTCTCCATGGTGGTGCTCCCTTTGGGAAACTAGACAAACCATTTTGCAGAGGCAACAACAGCCTATCATGGCCTCATTTTGGCTAAAAATCAGGGGGTTTATAAACTTTGGTTGGAGGGGGACTCTCTTAATGTTATAAATTGCCTCTTGAAAAATTTCCCTCCTTCATGGTCTATTGCTCATTTTATCAATGATTCTTTAGCTATCTTAAATTCTTTTGAGGAAATTAAAGTCTCACATGTTTTTCATGAAGCTAATAGGCTAGCTGATGGTGTTGCCAACGTGGGAGTGGTGGAGAGAGTTGATTAGGGTTTTTTTGAATCTCTTCCTCTTAATCTCAATTGTATCTTTAATGATGACCAATTGGCTTTTTTTAAGACTGATGTTTCATAGTTGGAAATGTGCACGATGACCCTTTGGCCTGTATGATTCATTATTATATCCTTGGTTTCTATATTATGAAGGAATGGTAGCATATGCAAGGAAGTACCTTGAATGACAAGCCCACACGTATTGTGGATGTAATTTGTGTTGTTTTATGGAGAGTTTGGTTTATTTTACATTTTCTTAACTCGCTGGTGCCATTGGGTTCTACAACTTTTCATTCCACCATGGGTGGAGACAGTTGTAGAATTGAACCAAGTTCTTGTGAGGAATTTCAAAATAATCCTGTTGTTTGGGAACATTTGGAGCTGGGTGGGGTTATGCAATATATGTAGAGAATTCAAGGTTTGGACCCTGATGCTACAATTTTTTTTGTGAAAGGTTGGAATGGGAGGACGTTGTGATATAAAGGTGTGGATTTTAAAATTGATGAGGAGTTTATAGCAGAGGCCACTAGTTTGGTGGTATCAAGGATGAAATTATACGGAGATAGGGGAGCTACTAAGAAGGCCTTTGTGATTTTTTTCAAATTTGATGAGAAGAAGAAGCTCTAAGAAATTAAGAGTGGTGGCTACGCTCGCAAGTCTTTGAAGCCATAATGCACATTTTACGCTTGAAGGTAGATTCTATGTTGTTTATAGCTACCATTTCATGCTTTTGAATCATTTTAGGCACAAAGTGTTGGTCTCCTTTCCTTTCTACTTGTTAATTTCCATGGAAAAGAGTATTGAAGATCACAAAAAAAACCCTAAGAAGGTGATTTTGCA